>JANJGN010002907.1:0-56160 GCA_026770705.1 Isurus oxyrinchus
TCTCTCTCTTTACCTCTCTCCCTTTGCCTCTCTCTCTCCCTTTGCCTCTCTCTCTCCCTTTGCCTCTCTCTCTCCCTTTGCCTCTCTCTCTCCCTTTGCCTCTCTCTCTCCCTTTGCCTCTCTCTCTCCCTTTGCCTCTCTCTCTCTCTTTGCCTCTCTCTCCCTCTCTTTGCCTCTCTCTCTATTTGTCTCTCTCTGTCTCTCTCTCCCTTTGCCTCTGTCTCTCTGTCTATCTCCCTCTCTCTCTGCCACTCTCTCTCTCACTGTCTCTGTCTCTGACTGTCTCTGTCTCTCTGTCTCTGTTTATCTTTCTCTGTCTCTCTTTCTTTTTCTCTCTCTGTCTGTCTCTCCCTCTCTCTCGCTGTGTGTGTCTCTCTCTCTTGCTGTGTGTCTCTCTCTCTTGCTGTGTGTCTCTCTCTCTTGCTGTGTGTCTCTCTCTCTCGCTCTGTCTCTCTCTCTCTCTCTCTCACTGTGTCTCTCTCTCTCACACACACACACACACACACACACACACACTCTGCGTGACTCCCCCAAGCCACGGCTCCCACCCCCACCCCCTGACGTCACCCGCACTCCCTGTCCAAACCACAGCGGTGCTACAGAAGCGAACAGATGGCCAAGTTAATCCCCGCTCCTTCGCGTGTTTTTGTTTAAAAGTGTTTTATTTTGTGTCACCTCCCCTCCTCCGGCAGGGAAATGCGGAGCTGCTGTTCAGACCCCAGCAGACGGTGTGGACTTCCCCACCCCCCCGGAGCACCCCCACTCTCCCCCATCCCGCCCCCTCACCCCCGCCCCCGCCCCCACCGGCCAGTCTCCCTCACTGTCACCTTTTCACACGAGATGTGCTCAGTCCTATCCCTGACTACACACTGCAGGCTTCAAAGGTCAGGCTGTGTCTCCGAGGCTCAGGCAGATCTGTTCAAACATTAATGGTTGGCAGTTCCCATGGGCATCACGTGCGGAGCTCGTGTGCCAACGTATTAATGGGGAAGGAATGTTTCCTGGGCTGGAGTGGGGCAGTGCGGTGGGGGAGGGTGGAGCACCGAGACGTGCAGCAGTGCTGAGGGGCTGGGGCCTCCACTCCTCAGGAAGGTTTCCTTGGTTTTATCAGCCCTGACGCTTTGGCACAAACCCCGCTCGGCCCACCCTGCTCACTTTGTTTCCCGTTTCAGCGAATCCGGGCTGTGTGGGGGAGGTGGGCCCCATCTCACAGGGCTATGGGGGGAGAGCGGGGCAGTGGGATTAGTTTGGGGATTGATACAGGGCTATGGGGAGAGAGTGGGGCAGTGGGATTAGTTTGCGGATTGATACAGGGCTATGGGGAGAGAGTGGGGCAGTGGGATTAGTTGGGGATTGATACAGGGCTATGGGGAGAGAGTGGGGCAGTGGGATTAGTTTGGGGATTGATACAGGGCTATGGGGAGAGAGCGGGACAGTGGGATTAGTTTGGGATTGATACAGGGCTATGGGGAGAGAGCGGGGCAGTGGGATTAGTTTGGGATTGATACAGGGCTATGGGGAGAGAGCGGGGCAGTGGGATTAGTTTGGGGATTGATACAGGGCTATGGGGAGAGAGCGGGGCAGTGGGATTAGTTTGGGAATGACACAGGGCTATGGGGAGAGAGCGGGGCAGTGGGATTAGTTTGGGATTGATACAGGGCTATGGGGAGAGAGCGGGGCAGTGGGATTAGTTTGGGATTGATACAGGGCTATGGGGAGAGAGCGGGGCAGTGGGATTAGTTTGGGTATCGATCGGGCATGTACACAATGGTCGAGTGGGTTTCTGTGCTAAAAGGGTTAAACTTTGAGGACAGGTCACACAGCCTGGGCTAGTATTCCCTCGAGTGCCAACGATTAAGTAAGGGCTGATCTGATCAAGGGGGGGGTTAAGATGATTAAAGGATTGGATAGCGCTGATGGGAGAGACACTGCTTGCTGTGGTGGGGCTGGAGGACTTTGGAATCAGTGCCAGGCTGTTGAGGGGCGGTCTGATCTGAGGAAGCTCACCCTCGAATGGAGCTTTCAAACCGAATAGATTTGTAATCAGTAAGGGAATCGAGGGGTGGTGGGGGGGGGGGGTGGTGCGGAAAGGCAGGGAAGTGGAGTTAAGGAGTATTGGATCAGCCACGATCTCGTGCAATGGGGGAGCAGACTCGATGGGCCGATTGGCCTGCCTCTGCTCCTACGTCTTATGCTGCAGAATTACTGCTGAGTCGGAGGTTGTGGGAGATGGGTAGAATGATGGAAAGCTTCCAAGGGGCTGAATGGCCTCCTGATCGGAGGGTATACTGCCGGCAGGTTAATGTCTCCAGACAAAGGATTACCTTGTTCTGTTAGGACAACACAACAGGGTACTCAGCCCAACGCGTCCCTGCTGGTGTTTGTACTCCTCGCAGCCGCCATCAGCTTTCCATTCTGATCCTCTCTCTCGTGTACCACTCCTGTCTCCTCGTCAGTTTTAAGGAGGACCCCAAAGGCGTGGAGAGAGAGGGAGGGGGGGTCAGAGAGGTTGAGGGAGGGAGTACCAGAGCTCAGGCCCCCCCCCCACCCAGGCAGCTGGAGGCACAGTCGTCAATGTGGAGCGATGGGAATCGGGGGATGCTCGAGAGGCCGGAATTGGAGGAGCTCAGAGATCTCGGAGGGTTGTAGGAGGTTACAGAAATAGGGAGGGTTGTAGGGGCTGGAGGAGGTTACAGAAATAGGGAGGGGTGTAGGGGCTGGAGGAGGTTACAGAGATAGGGAGGGGTGTAGGGGCTGGAGGAGGTTACAGAGATAGGGAGGGGTGTAGGGGCTGGAGGAGGTTACAGATAGGGAGGGGTGTAGAGGCTGGAGGAGGTTACAGGGATAGGGAGGGGTGTAGGGGCTGGAGGAGGTTACAGAGATAGGGAGGGTTGTAGGGGCTGGAGGAGGTTAGAGATAGGGAGGGGTGTAGGGGCTGGAGGAGGTTACAGAGATAGGGAGGGTTGTAGGGGCTGGAGGAGGTTACAGAGATAGGGAGGGTTGTAGGGGCTGGAGGAGGTTAGAGAGATAGGGAGGGTGTAGGTGCTGGAGGAGGTTAGAGAGATAGGGTTGTAGGGGCTGGAGGAGGTTACAGAGATAGGGAGGGTTGTAGGGGCTGGAGGAGGTTACAGAGATAGGGAGGGGTGGAGGAGTTTACAGAGATAGGGAGGGTTGTAGAGGCTGGAGGAGGTTACAGAGATAGGGAGGGTGTAGGGGCTGGAGGAGGTTACAGAGATAGGGAGGGGTGTAGGGGCTGGAGGAGGTTACAGAGATAGGGAGGTGTGTAGGGACTGGAGGAGGTTACAGAGGTAGGGAGGTGTGTAGGGACTGGAGGAGGTTACAGAGATAGGGAGGGGTGTAGGGGCTAGAGGAGGTTACAGAGATAAGGAGGGGTGTAGGGGCTAGAGGAGGTTATAGAAATAGGGAGGGGTGTAGGGGCTGGAGGAGGTTACAGAGATAGGGAGGGTGTAGGGGCTGCAGGAGGTTAGAGAGATAGGGAGGGTTATAGGGGCTGGAGGAGGTTACAGAGATAGGGAAGGTTGTAGGGGCTGGAGGAGTTTACAGAGATAGGGAGGGTTGTAGGGACTGGAGGAGGTTACAGAGATAGGGAGGTGTGTAGGGACTGGAGGAGGTTACAGAGATAGGGAGGTGTGTAGGGACTGGAGGAGGTTACAGAGATAGGGAGGGGTGTAGGGGCTGGAGGAGGTTACAGAGTTAGGGAGGGGTGTAGGGGCTGGAGGAGGTTACAGAGATAGGGAGGGGTGTAGGGGCTGGAGGAGGTTACAGAGATAGGGAGGGGTGTAGGGGCTGGAGGAGGTTACAGAGATAGGGAGGGGTGTAGGGGCTGGAGGAGGTTATAGAGATAGGGAGGGGTGTAGGGGCTGGAGGAGGTTACAGAGATAGGGAGGGGTGTAGGGGCTGGAGGAGGTTACAGAGATAGGGAGGGGTGTAGGGCCTGGAGGAGGTTACAGAGATAGGGAGGGGTGTAGGGGCTGGAGGTGGTTACAGAGATAGGGAGGGGTGTAGGGGCTGGAGGAGGTTACAGAGATAGGGAGGGGCGTAGGGGCTGGAGGAGGTTACAGAGATAGGGAGGGTTGTAGGGGCTGGAGGGGGTTACAGAGATAGGGAGGGGCGTAGGGGCTGGAGGAGGTTACAGAGATAGGGAGGGGGTGTAGGGGCTGGAGGAGGTTACAGAGATAGGGAGGGGTGTAGGGGCTGGAGGAGGTTACAGAGATAGGGAGGGGTGTAAGGGGCTGGAGGAGGTTACAGAGATAGGGAGGGGTGTTATTGCAGAGGGAAGCCCTTTCCCCATCCCCGCCTCCCACCAACATTTGTCACCGAGTCTCGTTGCTAACCCAGCTGCGAGGGAAGGGGGTCGGGGCGTGGAGGGTGTTGGGGAATCGGCGACCCAGTTCCCTCCCCACCCTCACCCACCTGACCTCCCGGCCCGTGGTGGTGAATTCCACGCGTGGTGCGTTTCAGGCTCTGTCACTAGAGGCAAGGCCAGTGCGGTGGGTGGGGGTTGGGGGGGGGTGGGTGGAGGAGAAAGAGCTGCTCTCAGCCTTCGCCTCCCTGGGTTTCTCAGACCTCCCCTCGGGAGCGCCTGGCCGGCAGTCGAATGAACTCTGCTGTGCCATCTGGGTCTGCGTGGGCACACGTGGAAGCTGCTTGCACAGACTGGCACGCGCAGCTTCGAGGTCAGCCTGTCAGCTCCCACCCCCCCCCCCCCCCTCCCCATCCCCACTGTCCTTTCGCTGGCCCTCTTGGCAATAGAAGGTCAACTCGGTGGGAGATACCACAATCCTACCCCTCCTCCTCCGAGTGGGGGCCTTGAGCCCAGTTGGAGGAGTGGAATTTCCCCTCTCACCCTCCCCCTTCCCTCCAGCCACCGCCGGACACACTGAATCTCTGCCGCTTCCCGTATCTCGCAACCACCTCACCTTCCCTCCTCCCACCGGCAGCAACCCCACCTGTCAGCCCCCCGCTGCCAGTCAACGGTGGAGTAGAGAGAGAGAAAGGCATATTGCTGGTACACTGCGCGCAGATAACCACGACACATGGCGTGCACTGTGCACGGATGATCGTGTATGCGTGCACCCACCACGCACACATAACCGTGTACACGTGTGTGCACTGAGCAGAGATAACCATGTATGTGTGCACCCACTACGCATTAGATAACTGTGTACACATGCATGCACTGTGCACAGATAACCGTGTGCACGTGCGTGCACTGCGCACAGATAACCGGTGTACACGTGCGTGCACTGCGCACAGATAACCATATACACGTGCGTGCACTGCGCACAGATAACCGTGTACACGTGCGTGCACTGCACACAGATAACCGTGTACACGTGCATGCACTGCGCACAGATAACCGTGTACACGTGTGTGCACTGTGCACAGATAACCGTGCACACACTGCAGATAACCACGTATGCGTGCACTCACTACGCACTAGATAACCGTGTACACACGCATGCACTACGCACATATAACCGTGTACACGTACGTGCACTGTGCACATATAACCGTGTACGTGTGCACCCACTGCACACAATTAACTGTGTACGCGTGCACTCACTGCACACAAATAGCCGTGTACATGTGCACATGCTGCGCCCAGGGGTAACCGTGCGTGCGTGCACCCCCTGCACGCAGATAACCGTGTACACGTGCACCCACCACGCACAGGTAACCATGTACGCATTTACCCGCTGTGCACAAATAGCCGTGTACGCGTGCACCCCCTGCGCACAGAAAGCCGTGTACGCGTGCACAGATAACCGGATCGAAAATACCCCCCCTCCGCTGTGTAGGAAAGTAGAATGAAGTGTCTCCCTCCCTCTTGGGAAAGCAGTAGTGTGCATGTTTTATATTTATATATATATATATATATATATATATATATACATCAGGAAGAAGCGGAGGTCTATGGATCAGCAGCGAGGCCCGAGGGGCAGACAGGAGGAGACGGGGGGTGGAGGAACGACGAAGGTAGCGGTACACAGTGTCTCTCTCTCTCTCTGCTGGGCTTCTCCCAGGCACGATGGGATGAGAGGTTAAGGCACTGCTTCCCAGAGAGCGACAGTCTGTGTAATCAGATACAGCAGGGGCTGCTTTGTAGCAGCAGGAAGTGATCTTCGCCAAGCTTCGGAACTCTCTCTCTCTCTCTCTCTCTCTCTCTCTCTCTCTCTCTCTCCACCCTGCCCCCACCCCACACCATGCACTCTCTGTTGTAAGGTCGGCTGCGCAGCGGCTCATGCACACAGCAAGCTCCCACACGCAGCGATGTTTGGCGGGGAGGGGCCCTCTGGTAATCTGCGTTTGTGGTGCCGAGTGAGGGCGATGTGGAGTGACCCCAGTTTATCGGAGAGACTTGAGTCCCCCACCCAACTCCAGCCAACTCTTCTTTCATGTGGGGGCTGTGGAATCGTCTATGTCCACCCGAGAGCCTCGATTTTACATCTGGAGGATTCCTCCGAAAGCGCGGCTCTCCCTCGGCGCTGACACCTCCGCCCGAGCGACTCTCCCTGGGCACTGACACCTCCGCCCGAGCGGCTCTCCCTGGGCGCTGACACCTCCGCCCGAGCGGCTCTCCCTCGGCGCTGACACCTCCGCCCGAGCGGCTCTCCCTCGGCGCTGACACCTCCGCCCGAGCGGCTCTCCCTCGGCGCTGACACCTCCGCCCGAGCGGCTCTCCCTCGGCGCTGACACCTCCGCCCGAGCGGCTCTCCCTCGGCGCTGACACCTCCGCCCGAGCGGCTCTCCCTCGGCGCTGACACCTCCGCCCGAGCGGCTCTCCCTCGGCGCTGACACCTCCGCCCGAGCGGCTCTCCCTGGGCGCTGACACCCCCCGCCCGAGCGGCTCTCCCTGGGCGCTGACACCTCCGCCCGAGCGGCTCTCCCTGGGCGCTGACACCTCCGCCCGAGCGGCTCTCCCCTCAGTGCTGCGCTGGCAGGGAGGGTGAAGGCAGAGTTTAAATAAACAAGTGGCTGTTTTGTTCCTCCCCACCCCATCCTTGCTCTCTGTCTGTCCCTCTCCCTCTCTCTCTTCCCCTCTCTCTCTCTCTCTCCCTCCCTCTCTGTCTGTCCCTCTCCCCCCTCTCTCTCTCTCTCTCTCTCCCTCTCTCTTTCCCTCTATCACACTGTCTGTCTCTCTCCCTCCCTCCCTCTCTCTCCCTCTCTCTCTCACTCTGCCTCCCTCTCTCTCTCTCTCCCTCCAACACACTCTCTCTGCCTCCCTCTCCCTCTCTCTCTCCCTCTATCACACTGTCTGTCTCTCTCTCTCCCTCTCTCTCTCACTCTCCCTCCCTCTCTCTCTCTCCCTCTCTCTCTCACTCTGCCTCCCCTCTCTCTCTCTCCCTCCAACACGCTCTCTCTGCCTCCCTCTCCCTCTCTCTCCTCCCTCTATCACACTGTCTGTCTCTCTCCCTCCCTCTCTCTCTCTCCCTCTCTCTCTCACTCTCCCTCCCTCTCTCTCTCTCCCTCTCTCTCTCACTCTCCCTCCCTCTCTCTCTCTCTCCCTCTCTCACTCTCTCTGCCTCCCTCTCTCTCTCTCTCTCTCTCCCTCCAACACACTCTCTCTGTCTCTCTCCCTCTCTCTCTCTCTCTCTCTCCCTCTATCACACTCTGTCTCTCTCCCTCTCTCCCTCTCTCTCTCTCTCAGACAAAGGGAAGTGTGTGTGCAGGGACATGTTTGCTGGGCAGGGGCCCAGTGCTCCCTCCCACTGTCACGGATGCTGTTGGAGGACCCAGTGGTCACGGTCCATTGGAGCAGCGCTAATTCTGGGCCTGACTGTCAGCAGTGTGTGTTATTGTTCTGCTCACCGCGTCTCCATCTGTCTGTGGGAGGTGGGGGGGGCAGTGAAACAGGATCTCGGCGGAGGTTGTGGGGGGGGGGGGGGTGTGGAGGGCTGGTAGCATGGGGGGAAGGGAGGGTGGAGGCGGTAGCAGCTTGTTATCTGCCCACGCCCTGTGTATTTGGGGGCAGGGGGTGGGGGGAGGGGCACACACAGGGGGTGGGGGGGTTGGTGGTATCCCGAGGAGCTTGACCCCCCCCCCCCCCCCGAAACGCTGGGACTGCGCAGTTTATTGGCTGCGATTTTGACCAGTGCAAGAAGACTTTGGGATCTCGGGTGTGCGCGTGCGTATGTGTGCGCGCGCATGCGTGTCCGTGTGTGTGTGTGTGCGCGTATGTGTGTGTCAGTGTGTGTGTGTCAGTGTGTGTGTGTGTGTGTGCATGAACACGTCTGGTTTACATGGGCCCGGGCATCTGCTCTTCCAGGTTTAGGCCTGTGCCATTGTTTGCAGCACTTCCGCGCCCCTCCCCTCTCCCTGTCGTGTAGGGGGACGCTCTCTGGGCCGGCCGGCCCGCACACCGGCCGGCTCCTGGCATCCGTTCTCGCTCTCCTCTTGTTCTCTTGCTCGCTCTCGCACTTGTTCACTCTCGCTCGCTCTCGTACTTGCCCTCTCGTTTTCTCACTCTCGTTGTCTCTCTCGCTCTCACACTCGTTCTCTCGCTCGCTCTCGTTCTTGCCCTCTCTCGTTTTCTCACTCTCGTTCTCTCGCTCGCTCTCACACTCGTTCTCTCGCTCGCTCTCGTTCTTGCCCTCTCTCGTTTTCTCACTCTCGTTCTCTCGCTCGCTCTCACACTCGTTCTCTCGCTCGCTCTCGTTCTTGCCCCTCTCTCGTTTTCTCACTCTCGTTCTCTCGCTCGCTCTCACACTCGTTCTCTCGTTCGTTCTCGTTCCCTTGTTCTTTCCCACTCTCGTTTTTGCTCTTGTTCTTGTTCCTCTCGCTCGCTCTCACACTCGTTCTCTCGCTCGTTCTCGTTCCCTTGTTCTTTCCCACTCTCGTTTTTGCTCTTGTTCTTGTTCCTCTCGCTCGCTGTCACACTCGTTCTCTCACTTGCTTTCGCTCTCGTTCTCTTGCTCACTCACACTTGTTCTCTCGCTCGCACTTGTTCTCTCGCTCACTCTCGTTCTCGCTCGCTCTCAATCTTGCTCTCGTTTTCTCACTCTCGTTCTCTGGCTCGCTCTTGTTCTGTCGTTCTTTCTCGCTCTCGTTCTCGTTCCTCTCGTTCGTTCTCATTCTCGTTCTCTTGCTCGCTCTCGTTCTCTTGCTCCTGTTCTGTAGCTCTCGCTCTCATTCTCTCGCTTGTTCTCGCATTCCCGTTCTCTCGCTTGGTCTCGTTCTCTCGCTCGCTCTCGTTCTCTCGCTTGTTCTTGCACTCATTCTCTCGCTCTCTTGCATTCTCTAGCTCCTGTGCTCTAGCTCTCGCTCTCTCTCGATCTCGATCTCTCTCGTTCTCTTGCTCGCTGTCACACTCGTTCGCTCTCGCTCGCTCCCACACTCGTTCTCTTGCTCGCTCTCTCACTCGTTCTCTCGCTCGCTCTTGTTCTCTCACTTGCTCTCGCTCTCGTTCTCTTGCTCACTCACACTTGTTCTCTCGCTCGCACTTGTTCTCTCGCTCACTCTCGTTCTCGCTCGCTCTCAATCTTGCTCTTGTTTTCTCACTCTCGTTCTCTGGCTCGCTCTTGTTCTCTCGTTCTTTCTCGCTCTCGTTCTCGTTCACTCTCGTTCGTTCTCATTCTCGTTCTCTTGCTCGCTCTCGCTCTCATTCTCTCGCTTGTTCTCGCATTCCCCCGTTCTCTCGCTTGGTCTCGTTCTCTCGCTCGCTCTCGTTCTCTCGCTCGCTCTCATTCTCTCGCTTGTTCTCGCACTCATTCTCTCGCGCTTTCATTCTCGCTCGCTCTCGTTCTCACTCGCTCTTGTTCTCTTGCTCGCTTTTGCACTCGTTCTCTCGTTCGCTCTCTCTCGCTCGTTCTCTTGCTCGCTCTCGTTCTTGCCCTCTCTCGTTTTCTCGCTCGCTCTCACACTCGTTCTCTCGCTCGCTCTCGGATTCGTTCTCTCGCTCGCTCTTGCACTCGTTCTCTCGCTCGCTCTTGTTCACTCACTTGCTCTCGTTCTCTTGCTCACTCTCGCACTTGTTCTCTCACTTGCACTTGTTCACTCGCTCACTCTTGTTCTTGCTCGCTCTCATTTTCTTGCTCTCGTTCTCTCGCTCGCTCTCGTTCTCTCGCTTGTTCTCGTTCTCTCACTTGTTCTCGTTCTCTCGTACTCGCTCTCGTTCTCTCGTACTCGTTCTCGTTCTCTCGTACTCGCTCTCGTTCTCTCGTACTCGTTCTCGTTCTCTCGCTTGTTCTCGTTCTCTCACTTGTTCTCGTTCTCTCGTACTCGCTCTCGTTCTCATCGTACTCGCTTTCATTCTCTCGCTTGCTCTCGTTCTCTCGTACTCGCTCTCGTTCTCTCGTACTCGCTCTCGTTCTCTCGTACTCGTTTCTCGTTCTCCTCGTACTCGCTCTCGTTCTCTCGCTTGTTCTCGTTCTCTCGTACTCGCTCTCGTTCTCTCGCTTGCTCTCGTTCTCTCGTACTCGCTCTCGTTCTCTCGTACTCGCTCTCGTTCTCTCGTACTCGCTCTCGTTCTCTCGTACTCGCTCTCGTTCTCCTCGCTTGTTCTCGTTCTCTCGTACTCGCTCTCGTTCTCTCGCTTGCTCTCGTTCTCTCGTACTCGCTCCCGTTCTCCTCGCTTGTTCTCGTTCTCTCGCTTGTTCTCGTTCTCACGTACTCGCTCTCGTTCTCTCGTACTCGCTCTCGTTCTCTCGTACTCGTTCTCGTTCTCTCGCTTGCTCTCGTTCTCACGTACTCGCTCTCGTTCTCTCGTACTCGTTCTCGTTCTCTCGCTTGCTCTCGTTCTCTCGTACTCGCTCTCGTTCTCTCGTACTCGTTCTCGTTCTCTCGTACTCGCTCTCGTTCTCTCGTACTCGCTCTCGTTCCTCCTCGCTTGCTCTCGTTCTCACGTACTCGTTCTCGTTCTCTCGGTACTCGCTCTCGTTCTCTCGTACTCGCTCTCGTTCTCTCGCTTGTTCTCATTCTCTCGTACTCGTTCTCGTTCTCTCGCTTGTTCTCATTCTCTCGTACTCGCTCTCGTTCTCTCGCTTGTTCTCGTTCTCTCGCTTGTTCTCGTTCTCTCGCTTGTTCTCGTTCTCTCGCTTGCTCTCGTTCTCTCGCTTGCTCTCGTTCTCTCGTACTCGCTCTCGTTCTCTCGCTTGTTCTCGTTCTCTCGCTTGTTCTCGTTCTCTCGCTTGTTCTCGTTCTCTCGCTTGTTCTCGTTCTCTCGCTTGTTCTCGTTCTCTCGCTTGCTCTCGTTCTCTCGTACTCGCTCTCGTTCTCTCGCTTGTTCTCGTTCTCTCGCTTGCTCTTATTCTCTCGCTTGTTCTCGTTCTCTCGTACTCGTTCTTGTTCTCTCGTACTCGCTCTCGTTCTCTCGCTTGCTCTCGTTCTCTCGTACTCGCTCTCGTTCTCTCGTACTCGCTCTCGTTCTCTCGTACTCGCTCTCATTCTCTCGTACTCGCTCTCGTTCTCTCGTACTCGCTCTCGTACTCGCTCTCGTTCTCTCGTACTCGCTCTCGTTCTCTCGTACTCGCTCTCGTTCTCTCGTACTCGCTCTCGTTCTCTCGTACTCGCTCTCGTTCTCTCGTACTCGCTCTCGTTCTCTCGCTTGCTCTCGTTCTCTCTCGTACTCGCTCTCGTTCTCTCGTACTCGCTCTCGTTCTCTCGTACTCGCTCTCGTTCTCTCGTACTCGCTCTCGTACTCGCTCTCGTTCTCTCGTACTCGCTCTCGTTCTCTCGTACTCGCTCTCGTTCTCTCGTACTCGCTCTCGTTCTCTCGTACTCGCTCTCGTTCTCTCGTACTCGCTCTCGTTCTCTCGCTTGCTCTCATTCTCACGTACTCGTTCTCGTTCTCTCGCTTGCTCTCGTTCTCTCGTACTCGCCTCTCGTTCTCTCGCTTGCTCTCGTTCTCCTCGTACTCGCTCTCGTTCTCGCTTGTTCTCGCACTCCCGTTCTCTCGTACTCGCCTCTCGTTCTCTCGTACTCGCTCTCGTTCTCTCGCTTGCTCTCGTTCTCTCGTACTCGCTCTCGTTCTCTCGCTTGTTCTCGCACTCCCGTTCTCCTCGTACTCGCTCTCGTTCTCTCGTACTCGCTCTCGTTCTCTCGCTGGCTCTCATTCTCTCGTACTCGTTCTCGTTCTCTCGCTTGCTCTCGTTCTCTCGTACTCGCTCTCGTTCTCTCGCTTGCTCTCATTCTCTCGTACTCGTTCTCGTTCTCTCGCTTGCTCTCATTCTCTCGTACTCGTTCTCGTTCTCTCGCTTGCTCTCGATCTCTCGTACTCGCTCTCGTTCTCTCGCTTGCTCTCGTTCTCTCGTACTCGCTCTCGTTCTCTCGCTTGCTCTCGTTCTCTCGTACTCGCTCTCTCGTTCTCTCGCTTGCTCTCGTTCTCTCGTACTCGCTCTCGTTCTCTCGCTTGCTCTCGTTCTCTCGTACTCGCTCTCGTTCTCTCGTACTCGCTCTCGTTCTCTCGTACTCGCTCTCGTTCTCTCGTACTCGCTCTCGTTCTCTCGCTTGCTCTCATTCTCTCGTACTCGTTCTCGTTCTCTCGCTTGCTCTCGTTCTCTCGTACTCGCTCTCGTTCTCTCGCTTGTTATCGTTCTCCTCGTTCTCGTTCTCTCGCTTGTTCTCGTTCTCCTCGTACTCGTTCTCGTTCTCTCGTACTCGCTCTCGTTCTCTCGTACTCGCTCTCGTACTCGCTCTCGTTCTCTCGCTTGTTCTCGTTCTCTCGTACTCGCTCTCGTTCTCTCGCTTGCTCTCGTTCTCTCGTACTCGTTCTCTCGCTTGTTCTCATTCTCTCGTACTCGCTCCCGTTCTCTCGCTTGCTCTCGTTCTCTCGCTTGTTCTCGTTCTCTCGTACTCGCTCTCGTTCTCTCGTACTCGCTCTCGTTCTCTCGTACTCGCTCTCGTTCTCTCGCTTGCTCTCGTTCTCTAGCTTTCTCTCGTTCTCCTCGTACTCGTTCTCGTTCTCATCGCTCGCTCTCGTTCTCTCGTACTCGTTCTCGTTCTCCTCGCTTGTTCTCGTTCTCTCTCGCTCGCTCTCGTTCTCATCGTACTCGCTCTCGTTCTCTCACTTGTTCTCGTTCTCGTTCTCTCGCTTGTTCTCGTTCTCTCGTACTCGTTCCCCGTTCTCATCGCTCGCTCTCGTTCTCTCGCTCGCTCTCGTTCTCTAGCTTTCTCTCGTTCTCTCGTACTCGTTCTCGTTCTCTCGCTCGCTCTCGTTCTCTCGTACTCGTTCTCGTTCTCTCGCTTGTTCTCGTTCTCTCGCTCGCTCTCGTTCTCTCGTACTCGCTCTCGTTCTCTCACTTGTTCTCGTTCTCTCGTTCTCGTTCTCTCGCTTGTTCTCGTTCTCTCGTACTCGTTCCCGTTCTCCTCGCTCGTTCTCGGTTCTCTCGCTCGCTCTCATTCTCTCGCTTGTTCTCGCACTCATTCTCTCGCGCTTTTCATTCTCAGCTCGCTCTCGTTCTCACCACTCGCTCTTGTTCTCTTGCTCGCTTTTGCACTCGTTCTCTCGTTCGCTCTCTCTCGCTCGTTCTCTTGCTCGCTCTCGTTCTTGCCCTCTCTCGTTTTCTCGCTCGCTCTCACACTCGTTCTCTCGCTCGCTCTCGGATTCGTTCTCTCGCTCGCTCTTGCACTCGTTCTCTCGCTCGCTCTTGTTCACTCACTTGCTCTCGTTCTCTTGCTCACTCTCGCACTTGTTCTCTCACTTGCACTTGTTCACTCGCTCACTCTTGTTCTTGCTCGCTCTCATTTTCTTGCTCTCGTTCTCTCGCTCGCTCTCGTTCTCTCGCTTGTTCTCGTTCTCTCACTTGTTCTCGTTCTCTCGTACTCGCTCTCGTTCTCTCGTACTCGTTCTCGTTCTCTCGTACTCGTTCTCGTTCTCTCGTACTCGCTCTCGTTCTCTCGTACTCGTTCTCGTTCTCTCGCTTGTTCTCGTTCTCTCACTTGTTCTCGTTCTCTCGTACTCGCTCTCGTTCTCTCGTACTCGCTCTCGTTCTCTCGTACTCGTTCTCGTTCTCTCGTACTCGCTCTCGTTCTCTCGCTTGCTCTCGTTCTCTCGTACTCGCTCTCGTTCTCTCGTACTCGCTCTCGTTCTCTCGTACTCGCTCTCGTTCTCTCGCTTGTTCTCGTTCTCTCGTACTCGCTCTCGTTCTCTCGCTTGCTCTCGTTCTCTCGTACTCGCTCCCGTTCTCTCGCTTGTTCTCGTTCTCTCGCTTGTTCTCGTTCTCACGTACTCGCTCTCGTTCTCTCGTACTCGCTCTCGTTCTCTCGTACTCGTTCTCATTCTCTCGCTTGCTCTCGTTCTCACGTACTCGCTCTCGTTCTCTCGTACTCGTTCTCGTTCTCTCGCTTGCTCTCGTTCTCTCGTACTCGCTCTCGTTCTCTCGTACTCGCTCTCGTTCTCTCGTACTCGTTCTCATTCTCTCGTACTCGCTCTCGTTCTCTCGTACTCGCTCTCGTTCTCTCGCTTGCTCTCGTTCTCACGTACTCGTTCTCGTTCTCTCGTACTCGCTCTCGTTCTCTCGTACTCGCTCTCGTTCTCTCACTTGTTCTCATTCTCTCGTACTCGTTCTCGTTCTCTCGCTTGTTCTCATTCTCTCGTACTCGCTCTCGTTCTCTCGCTTGTTCTCGTTCTCTCGCTTGTTCTCGTTCTCTCGCTTGTTCTCGTTCTCTCGTTTGCTCTCGTTCTCTCGCTTGCTCTCGTTCTCTCGTACTCGCTCTCGTTCTCTCGCTTGTTCTCGTTCTCTCGCTTGTTCTCGTTCTCTCGCTTGTTCTCGTTCTCTCGTACTCGCTCTCGTTCTCTCGTACTCGCTCTCGTTCTCTCGCTTGCTCTCATTCTCTCGTACTCGCTCTCGTTCTCTCGCTTGTTCTCATTCTCTCGCTTGTTCTCGTTCTCTCGCTTGTTCTCGTTCTCTCGCTTGTTCTCGTTCTCTCGCTTGTTCTCGTTCTCTCGCTTGCTCTCGTTCTCTCGCTTGCTCTCATTCTCTCGTACTCGCTCTCGTTCTCTCGCTTGTTCTCGTTCTCTCGCTTGCTCTTATTCTCTCGCTTGTTCTCGTTCTCTCGTACTCGTTCTTGTTCTCTCGTACTCGCTCTCGTTCTCTCGTACTCGCTCTCGTTCTCTCGCTTGCTCTCGTTCTCTCGTACTCGCTCTCGTTCTCTCGTACTTGCTCTCATTCTCTCGTACTCGCTCTCGTTCTCTCGTACTCGCTCTCGTACTCGCTCTCGTTCTCTCGTACTCGCTCTCGTTCTCTCGTACTCGCTCTCATTCTCTCGTACTCGCTCTCGTTCTCTCGTACTCGCTCTCGTTCTCTCGTACTCGCTCTTGTTCTCTCGTACTCGCTCTCGTTCTCTCGCTTGCTCTCGTTCTCTCGTACTCGCTCTCGTTCTCTCGCTTGTTATCGTTCTCTCGTACTCGTTCTCGTTCTCTCGTACTCGCTCTCGTTCTCTCGTACTCGCTCTCGTTCTCTCGTACTCGCTCTCGTTCTCTCGTACTCGCTCTCGTTCTCTCGTACTCGCTCTCGTTCTCTCGTACTCGCTCTCGTTCTCTCGTACTCGCTCTCGTTCTCTCGTGCTTGCTCTCGTTCTCTCGCTTGCTCTCATTCTCACGTACTCGTTCTCGTTCTCTCGCTTGCTCTCGTTCTCTCGTACTCGCTCTCGTTCTCTCGCTTGCTCTCGTTCTCTCGTACTCGCTCTCGTTCTCTCACTTGTTCTCGTTCTCTCGTTCTCGTTCTCTCGCTTGTTCTCGTTCTCTCGTACTCGTTCCCGTTCTCTCGCTCGCTCTCGTTCTCTCGCTCGCTCTCATTCTCTCGCTTGTTCTCGCACTCATTCTCTCGCGCTTTCATTCTCGCTCGCTCTCGTTCTCACTCGCTCTTGTTCTCTTGCTCGCTTTTGCACTCGTTCTCTCGTTCGCTCTCTCTCGCTCGTTCTCTTGCTCGCTCTCGTTCTTGCCCTCTCTCGTTTTCCTCGCTCGCTCTCACACTCGTTCTCTCGCTCGCTCTCGGATTCGTTCTCTCGCTCGCTCTTGCACTCGTTCTCTCGCTCGCTCTTGTTCACTCACTTGCTCTCGTTCTCTTGCTCACTCTCGCACTTGTTCTCTCACTTGCACTTGTTCACTCGCTCACTCTTGTTCTTGCTCGCTCTCATTTTCTTGCTCTCGTTCTCTCGCTCGCTCTCGTTCTCTCGCTTGTTCTCGTTCTCTCACTTGTTCTCGTTCTCTCGTACTCGCTCTCGTTCTCTCGTACTCGTTCTCGTTCTCTCGTACTCGCTCTCGTTCTCTCGTACTCGTTCTCGTTCTCTCGCTTGTTCTCGTTCTCTCACTTGTTCTCGTTCTCTCGTACTCGCTCTCGTTCTCTCGTACTCGCTTTCATTCTCTCGCTTGCTCTCGTTCTCTCGTACTCGCTCTCGTTCTCTCGTACTCGCTCTCGTTCTCTCGTACTCGTTCTCGTTCTCTCGTACTCGCTCTCGTTCTCTCGCTTGTTCTCGTTCTCTCGTACTCGCTCTCGTTCTCTCGCTTGCTCTCGTTCTCTCGTACTCGCTCTCGTTCTCTCGTACTCGCTCTCGTTCTCTCGTACTCGCTCTCGTTCTCTCGTACTCGCTCTCGTTCTCTCGCTTGTTCTCGTTCTCTCGTACTCGCTCTCGTTCTCTCGCTTGCTCTCGTTCTCTCGTACTCGCTCCCGTTCTCTCGCTTGTTCTCGTTCTCTCGCTTGTTCTCGTTCTCACGTACTCGCTCTCGTTCTCTCGTACTCGCTCTCGTTCTCTCGTACTCGTTCTCGTTCTCTCGCTTGCTCTCGTTCTCACGTACTCGCTCTCGTTCTCTCGTACTCGTTCTCGTTCTCTCGCTTGCTCTCGTTCTCTCGTACTCGCTCTCGTTCTCTCGTACTCGTTCTCGTTCTCTCGTACTCGCTCTCGTTCTCTCGTACTCGCTCTCGTTCTCTCGCTTGCTCTCGTTCTCACGTACTCGTTCTCGTTCTCTCGTACTCGCTCTCGTTCTCTCGTACTCGCTCTCGTTCTCTCGCTTGTTCTCATTCTCTCGTACTCGTTCTCGTTCTCTCGCTTGTTCTCATTCTCTCGTACTCGCTCTCGTTCTCTCGCTTGTTCTCGTTCTCTCGCTTGTTCTCGTTCTCTCGCTTGCTCTCGTTCTCTCGCTTGCTCTCGTTCTCTCGTACTCGCTCTCGTTCTCTCGCTTGTTCTCGTTCTCCTCGCTTGTTCTCGTTCTCTCGCTTGTTCTCGTTCTCTCGCTTGTTCTCGTTCTCTCGCTTGCTCTCGTTCTCTCGTACTCGCTCTCGTTCTCTCGCTTGTTCTCGTTCTCTCGCTTGCTCTTATTCTCTCGCTTGTTCTCGTTCTCTCGTACTCGTTCTTGTTCTCTCGTACTCGCTCTCGTTCTCTCGCTTGCTCTCGTTCTCTCGTACTCGCTCTCGTTCTCTCGTACTCGCTCTCGTTCTCTCGTACTCGCTCTCATTCTCTCGTACTCGCTCTCGTTCTCTCGTACTCGCTCTCGTACTCGCTCTCGTTCTCTCGTACTCGCTCTCGTTCTCTCGTACTCGCTCTCATTCTCTCGTACTCGCTCTCGTTCTCTCGTACTCGCTCTCGTTCTCTCGTACTCGCTCTCGTTCTCTCGTACTCGCTCTCGTTCTCTCGCTTGCTCTCGTTCTCTCGTACTCGCTCTCGTTCTCTCGTACTCGCTCTCGTTCTCTCGTACTCGCTCTCGTTCTCTCGTACTCGCTCTCGTACTCGCTCTCGTTCTCTCGTACTCGCTCTCGTTCTCTCGTACTCGCTCTCGTTCTCTCGTACTCGCTCTCGTTCTCTCGTACTCGCTCTCGTTCTCTCGTACTCGCTCTCGTTCTCTCGCTTGCTCTCATTCTCACGTACTCGTTCTCGTTCTCTCGCTTGCTCTCGTTCTCTCGTACTCGCTCTCGTTCTCTCGCTTGCTCTCGTTCTCTCGTACTCGCTCTCGTTCTCTCGCTTGTTCTCGCACTCCCGTTCTCTCGTACTCGCTCTCGTTCTCTCGTACTCGCTCTCGTTCTCTCGCTTGCTCTCGTTCTCTCGTACTCGCTCTCGTTCTCTCGCTTGTTCTCGCACTCCCGTTCTCTCGTACTCGCTCTCGTTCTCTCGTACTCGCTCTCGTTCTCTCGCTGGCTCTCATTCTCTCGTACTCGTTCTCGTTCTCTCGCTTGCTCTCGTTCTCTCGTACTCGCTCTCGTTCTCTCGCTTGCTCTCATTCTCTCGTACTCGTTCTCGTTCTCTCGCTTGCTCTCATTCTCTCGTACTCGTTCTCGTTCTCTCGCTTGCTCTCGATCTCTCGTACTCGCTCTCGTTCTCTCGCTTGCTCTCGTTCTCTCGTACTCGCTCTCGTTCTCTCGCTTGCTCTCGTTCTCTCGTACTCGCTCTCGTTCTCTCGCTTGCTCTCGTTCTCTCGTACTCGCTCTCGTTCTCTCGCTTGCTCTCGTTCTCTCGTACTCGCTCTCGTTCTCTCGTACTCGCTCTCGTTCTCTCGTACTCGCTCTCGTTCTCTCGTACTCGCTCTCGTTCTCTCGCTTGCTCTCATTCTCTCGTACTCGTTCTCGTTCTCTCGCTTGCTCTCGTTCTCTCGTACTCGCTCTCGTTCTCTCGCTTGTTATCGTTCTCTCGTTCTCGTTCTCTCGCTTGTTCTCGTTCTCTCGTACTCGTTCTCGTTCTCTCGTACTCGCTCTCGTTCTCTCGTACTCGCTCTC
This sequence comes from Isurus oxyrinchus, assembly GCA_026770705.1. Classification (NCBI taxonomy): domain Eukaryota; kingdom Metazoa; phylum Chordata; class Chondrichthyes; order Lamniformes; family Lamnidae; genus Isurus; species Isurus oxyrinchus. Next base: position 18,666 of record JANJGN010002907.1, read on the forward strand.
GTACTCGCTCTCGTTCTCTCGCTTGTTCTCGTTCTCTCGTACTCGCTCTCGTTCTCTCGCTTGCTCTCGTTCTCTCGTACTCGTTCTCTCGCTTGTTCTCATTCTCTCGTACTCGCTCCCGTTCTCTCGCTTGCTCTCGTTCTCTCGCTTGTTCTCGTTCTCTCGTACTCGCTCTCGTTCTCTCGTACTCGCTCTCGTTCTCTCGTACTCGCTCTCGTTCTCTCGCTTGCTCTCGTTCTCTAGCTTTCTCTCGTTCTCTCGTACTCGTTCTCGTTCTCTCGCTCGCTCTCGTTCTCTCGTACTCGTTCTCGTTCTCTCGCTTGTTCTCGTTCTCTCGCTCGCTCTCGTTCTCTCGTACTCGCTCTCGTTCTCTCACTTGTTCTCGTTCTCTCGTTCTCGTTCTCTCGCTTGTTCTCGTTCTCTCGTACTCGTTCCCGTTCTCTCGCTCGCTCTCGTTCTCTCGCTCGCTCTCATTCTCTCGCTTGTTCTCGCACTCATTCTCTCGCGCTTTCATTCTCGCTCGCTCTCGTTCTCACTCGCTCTTGTTCTCTTGCTCGCTTTTGCACTCGTTCTCTCGTTCGCTCTCTCTCGCTCGTTCTCTTGCTCGCTCTCGTTCTTGCCCTCTCTCGTTTTCTCGCTCGCTCTCACACTCGTTCTCTCGCTCGCTCTCGGATTCGTTCTCTCGCTCGCTCTTGCACTCGTTCTCTCGCTCGCTCTTGTTCACTCACTTGCTCTCGTTCTCTTGCTCACTCTCGCACTTGTTCTCTCACTTGCACTTGTTCACTCGCTCACTCTTGTTCTTGCTCGCTCTCATTTTCTTGCTCTCGTTCTCTCGCTCGCTCTCGTTCTCTCGCTTGTTCTCGTTCTCTCACTTGTTCTCGTTCTCTCGTACTCGCTCTCGTTCTCTCGTACTCGTTCTCGTTCTCTCGTACTCGTTCTCGTTCTCTCGTACTCGCTCTCGTTCTCTCGTACTCGTTCTCGTTCTCTCGCTTGTTCTCGTTCTCTCACTTGTTCTCGTTCTCTCGTACTCGCTCTCGTTCTCTCGTACTCGCTCTCGTTCTCTCGTACTCGTTCTCGTTCTCTCGTACTCGCTCTCGTTCTCTCGCTTGCTCTCGTTCTCTCGTACTCGCTCTCGTTCTCTCGTACTCGCTCTCGTTCTCTCGTACTCGCTCTCGTTCTCTCGCTTGTTCTCGTTCTCTCGTACTCGCTCTCGTTCTCTCGCTTGCTCTCGTTCTCTCGTACTCGCTCCCGTTCTCTCGCTTGTTCTCGTTCTCTCGCTTGTTCTCGTTCTCACGTACTCGCTCTCGTTCTCTCGTACTCGCTCTCGTTCTCTCGTACTCGTTCTCATTCTCTCGCTTGCTCTCGTTCTCACGTACTCGCTCTCGTTCTCTCGTACTCGTTCTCGTTCTCTCGCTTGCTCTCGTTCTCTCGTACTCGCTCTCGTTCTCTCGTACTCGCTCTCGTTCTCTCGTACTCGTTCTCGTTCTCTCGTACTCGCTCTCGTTCTCTCGTACTCGCTCTCGTTCTCTCGCTTGCTCTCGTTCTCACGTACTCGTTCTCGTTCTCTCGTACTCGCTCTCGTTCTCTCGTACTCGCTCTCGTTCTCTCACTTGTTCTCATTCTCTCGTACTCGTTCTCGTTCTCTCGCTTGTTCTCATTCTCTCGTACTCGCTCTCGTTCTCTCGCTTGTTCTCGTTCTCTCGCTTGTTCTCGTTCTCTCGCTTGTTCTCGTTCTCTCGTTTGCTCTCGTTCTCTCGCTTGCTCTCGTTCTCTCGTACTCGCTCTCGTTCTCTCGCTTGTTCTCGTTCTCTCGCTTGTTCTCGTTCTCTCGCTTGTTCTCGTTCTCTCGTACTCGCTCTCGTTCTCTCGTACTCGCTCTCGTTCTCTCGCTTGCTCTCATTCTCTCGTACTCGCTCTCGTTCTCTCGCTTGTTCTCATTCTCTCGCTTGTTCTCGTTCTCTCGCTTGTTCTCGTTCTCTCGCTTGTTCTCGTTCTCTCGCTTGTTCTCGTTCTCTCGCTTGTTCTCGTTCTCTCGCTTGCTCTCGTTCTCTCGCTTGCTCTCATTCTCTCGTACTCGCTCTCGTTCTCTCGCTTGTTCTCGTTCTCTCGCTTGCTCTTATTCTCTCGCTTGTTCTCGTTCTCTCGTACTCGTTCTTGTTCTCTCGTACTCGCTCTCGTTCTCTCGTACTCGCTCTCGTTCTCTCGCTTGCTCTCGTTCTCTCGTACTCGCTCTCGTTCTCTCGTACTTGCTCTCATTCTCTCGTACTCGCTCTCGTTCTCTCGTACTCGCTCTCGTACTCGCTCTCGTTCTCTCGTACTCGCTCTCGTTCTCTCGTACTCGCTCTCATTCTCTCGTACTCGCTCTCGTTCTCTCGTACTCGCTCTCGTTCTCTCGTACTCGCTCTCGTTCTCTCGTACTCGCTCTCGTTCTCTCGCTTGCTCTCGTTCTCTCGTACTCGCTCTCGTTCTCTCGCTTGTTATCGTTCTCTCGTACTCGTTCTCGTTCTCTCGTACTCGCTCTCGTTCTCTCGTACTCGCTCTCGTTCTCTCGTACTCGCTCTCGTTCTCTCGTACTCGCTCTCGTTCTCTCGTACTCGCTCTCGTTCTCTCGTACTCGCTCTCGTTCTCTCGTACTCGCTCTCGTTCTCTCGTGCTTGCTCTCGTTCTCTCGCTTGCTCTCATTCTCACGTACTCGTTCTCGTTCTCTCGCTTGCTCTCGTTCTCTCGTACTCGCTCTCGTTCTCTCGCTTGCTCTCGTTCTCTCGTACTCGCTCTCGTTCTCTCGCTTGTTCTCGCACTCCCGTTCTCTCGTACTCGCTCTCGTTCTCTCGTACTCGCTCTCGTTCTCTCGCTTGCTCTCATTCTCTCGTACTCGTTCTCGTTCTCTCGCTTGCTCTCGTTCTCTCGTACTCGCTCTCGTTCTCTCGCTTGCTCTCATTCTCTCGTACTCGTTCTCGTTCTCTCGCTTGCTCTCATTCTCTCGTACTCGTTCTCGTTCTCTCGCTTGCTCTCGATCTCTCGTACTCGCTATCGTTCTCTCGCTTGCTCTCGTTCTCTCGTACTCGCTCTCGTTCTCTCGCTTGCTCTCGTTCTCTCGTACTCGTTCTCGTTCTCTCGCTTGCTCTCGTTCTCTCGTACTCGCTCTCGTTCTCTCGCTTGCTCTCGTTCTCTCGTACTCGCTCTCATTCTCTCGCTTGCTCTCGTTCTCTCGTACTCGCTCTCGTTCTCTCGCTTGTTATCGTTCTCTCGTTCTCGTTCTCTCGCTTGTTCTCGTTCTCTCGTACTCGTTCTCGTTCTCTCGTACTCGCTCTCGTTCTCTCGTACTCGCTCTCGTTCTCTCGTACTCGCTCTCGTTCTCTCGTACTCGCTCTCGTTCTCTCGCTTGTTCTCGTTCTCTCGTACTCGCTCTCGTTCTCTCGCTTGCTCTCGTTCTCTCGTACTCGTTCTCGTTCTCTCGCTTGTTCTCATTCTCTCGTACTCGCTCCCGTTCTCTCGCTTGCTCTCGTTCTCTCGCTTGTTCTCGTTCTCTCGTACTCGCTCTCGTTCTCTCGTACTCGCTCTCGTTCTCTCGTACTCGCTCTTGTTCTCTCGCTTGCTCTCGTTCTCTAGCTTTCTCTCGTTCTCTCGTACTCGTTCTCGTTCTCTCGCTCGCTCTCGTTCTCTCGTACTCGTTCTCGTTCTCTCGCTTGTTCTCGTTCTCTCGCTCGCTCTCGTTCTCTCGTACTCGCTCTCGTTCTCTCACTTGTTCTCGTTCTCTCGTTCTCGTTCTCTCGCTTGTTCTCGTTCTCTTGTACTCGTTCTCGTTCTCTCGTACTCGTTCTCGTTCTCTCGTACTCGCTCTCGTTCTCTCGCTTGCTCTCGTTCTCTCGTACTCGCTCTCGTTCTCTCGTACTCTCTCTCGTACTCGCTCTCGTTCTCTCGTACTCGCTCTCGTTCTCTCGTACTCGCTCTCGTTCTCTCGTACTCGCTCTCGTTCTCTCGCTTGTTCTCGTTCTCTCGTACTCGTTCTCGTTCTCTCGCTTGTTCTCGTTCTCTCGTACTCGTTCCCGTTCTCTCGCTTGCTCTCGTTCTCTCGTACTCGCTCTCGTTCTCTCGCTTGCTCTCGTTCTCTAGCTTGCTCTCGTTCTCTCGTACTCGCTCTCGTTCTCTCGCTCGCTCTCGTTCTCTCGCTTATTCTCATTCTCTCGCTCGCTCTCGTTCTCTCGTACTCGTTCTCGTTCTCTCGCTTGTTCTCATTCTCTCGCTCGCTCTCGTTCTCTCGCTCGCTCTCGTTCTCTCGCTCGCTCTCGTTCTCTCGTACTGGCTCTCGTTCTCTCGTACTGGCTCTCGTTCTCTCGTACTGGCTCTCATTCTCTCGCTTGCTCTCATTCTCTCGCTTGCTCTCATTCTCTCGCTTGTTCTCATTCTCTCGTACTCGTTCTCGTTCTCTCGCTCGCTCTCGTTCTCTCGCTTGCTCTCGTTCTCTCACTTGTTCTCGTTCTCTCGTACTCGCTCTCGTTCTCTCGTACTCGCTCTCGTTCTCTCACTTGTTCTCGTTCTCTCGTACTCGCTCTCGTTCTCTCGCTTGTTCTCATTCTCTCGTACTCGCTCCCGTTCTCTCGCTTGCTCTCGTTCTCTCGCTTGCTCTCGTTCTCTCGTACTCGCTCTCGTTCTCTCGTACTCGCTCTCGTTCTCTCGTACTCGCTCTCGTTCTCTAGCTTTCTCTCGTTCTCTCGTACTCGTTCTCGTTCTCTCGCTCGCTCTCGTTCTCTCGTACTCGTTCTCGTTCTCTCGCTTGTTCTCGTTCTCTCGCTCGCTCTCGTTCTCTCGTACTCGCTCTCGTTCTCTCACTTGTTCTCGTTCTCTCGTTCTCGTTCTCTCGCTTGTTCTCGTTCTCTCGTACTCGTTCTCGTTCTCTCGTACTCGTTCTCGTTCTCTCGTACTCGCTCTCGTTCTCTCGTACTCGCTCTCGTTCTCTCGTACTCGCTCTCGTTCTCTCGTACTCGCTCTCGTTCTCTCGTACTCGCTCTCGTACTCGCTCTCGTTCTCTCGTACTCGCTCTCGTTCTCTCGCTTGTTCTCATTCTCTCGTACTCGTTCTCGTTCTCTCGCTTGTTCTCGTTCTCTCGTACTCGTTCCCGTTCTCTCGCTTGCTCTCGTTCTCTCGTACTCGCTCTCGTTCTCTCGCTTGCTCTCGTTCTCTAGCTTGCTCTCGTTCTCTCGTACTCGCTCTCGTTCTCTCGTACTCGCTCTCGTTCTCTCGCTCGCTCTCGTTCTCTCGCTTGCTCTCGTTCTCTCGCTTGTTCTCATTCTCTCGCTCGCTCTCGTTCTCTCGTACTCGTTCTCGTTCTCTCGCTTGTTCTCATTCTCTCGCTCGCTCTCGTTCTCTCGCTTGCTCTCGTTCTCTCGTACTGGCTCTCGTTCTCTCGTACTGGCTCTCGTTCTCTCGTACTGGCTCTCGTTCTCTCGCTCGCTCTCATTCTCTCGTACTCGTTCTCGTTCTCTCGCTTGTTCTCATTCTCTCGCTCGCTCTCGTTCTCTCGCTTGCTCTCGTTCTCTCGTACTGGCTCTCGTTCTCTCGTACTGGCTCTCGTTCTCTCGCTCGCTCTCATTCTCTCGCTTGCTCTCATTCTCTCGCTTGTTCTCATTCTCTCGTACTCGTTCTCGTTCTCTCGCTTGCTCTCGTTCTCTCGCTTGCTCTCGTTCTCTCGCTTGCTCTCGTTCTCTCGCTTGTTCTCGTTCTCTCGTACTCGCTCCCGTTCTCTCGCTGGTTCTCGTTCTCTCGTACTCGTTCTCGTTCTCTCGCTTGCTCTCGTTCTCTCGCTTGTTCTCGTTCTCTCGTACTCGTTCTCGTTCTTTCGCTGGTTCTCGTTCTCTCGTACTCGCTCCCGTTCTCTCGCTTGCTCTCGTTCTCTCGCTTGCTCTCATTCTCTCGCTTGTTCTCGTTCTGTCATACTCGTTCCCGTTCTCTCTCTTGCTCCCGTTCTCTCTCTTGCTCCCGTTCTCTCGCTTGTTCTCGTTCTCTCATACTCGTTCCCGTTCTCTCGCTTGTTTTCGTTCTCTCGTACTCGCTCTCGTTCTCTCGCTTGTTCTCGTTCTCTCGCTTGTTCTCGTTCTCTCGCTTGTTCTCATTCTCTCGCTTGTTCTCGTTCTCTCGTACTCGCTCTCGTTCTCTCGTACTCGCTCTCGTTCTCTCGCTTGTTCTCGTTCTCTCGCTTGTTCTCGTTCTCTCGCTTGTTCTCGTTCTCTCGCTTGCTCTCATTCTCACGTACTCGTTCTCGTTCTCTCGCTTGCTCTCGTTCTCTCGTACTCGCTCTCGTTCTCTCGCTTGCTCTCGTTCTCTCGTACTCGCTCTCGTTCTCTCGCTTGTTCTCGCACTCCCGTTCTCTCGTACTCGCTCTCGTTCTCTCGTACTCGCTCTCATTCTCTCGCTTGCTCTCATTCTCTCGTACTCGCTCTCGTTCTCTCGCTTGCTCTCGTTCTCTCGTACTCGCTCTCGTTCTCTCGCTTGCTCTCATTCTCTCGTACTCGTTCTCGTTCTCTCGCTTGTTCTCATTCTCTCGTACTCGTTCTCGTTCTCTCGCTTGCTCTCATTCTCTCGTACTCGTTCTCGTTCTCTCGCTTGCTCTCGATCTCTCGTACTCGCTCTCGTTCTCTCGCTTGCTCTCGTTCTCTCGTACTCGCTCTCGTTCTCTCGCTTGCTCTCGTTCTCTCGTACTCGTTCTCGTTCTCTCGCTTGCTCTCGTTCTCTCGTACTCGCTCTCGTTCTCTCGCTTGCTCTCGTTCTCTCGTACTCGCTCTCGTTCTCTCGTACTCGTTCTCGTTCTCTCGTACTCGCTCTCGTTCTCTCGTACTCGCTCTCGTTCTCTCGTACTCGCTCTCGTTCTCTCGTACTCGCTCTCGTTCTCTCGCTTGTTCTCGTTCTCTCGTACTCGCTCTCGTTCTCTCGCTTGCTCTCGTTCTCTCGTACTCGTTCTCGTTCTCTCGCTTGTTCTCATTCTCTCGTACTCGCTCCCGTTCTCTCGCTTGCTCTCGTTCTCTCGCTTGTTCTCGTTCTCTCGTACTCGCTCTCGTTCTCTCGTACTCGCTCTCGTTCTCTCGTACTCGCTCTTGTTCTCTCGCTTGCTCTCGTTCTCTAGCTTTCTCTCGTTCTCTCGTACTCGTTCTCGTTCTCTCGCTCGCTCTCGTTCTCTCGTACTCGTTCTCGTTCTCTCGCTTGTTCTCGTTCTCTCGCTCGCTCTCGTTCTCTCGTACTCGCTCTCGTTCTCTCACTTGTTCTCGTTCTCTCGTTCTCGTTCTCTCGCTTGTTCTCGTTCTCTTGTACTCGTTCTCGTTCTCTCGTACTCGTTCTCGTTCTCTCGTACTCGCTCTCGTTCTCTCGCTTGCTCTCGTTCTCTCGTACTCGCTCTCGTTCTCTCGTACTCTCTCTCGTACTCGCTCTCGTTCTCTCGTACTCGCTCTCGTTCTCTCGTACTCGCTCTCGTTCTCTCGTACTCGCTCTCGTTCTCTCGCTTGTTCTCGTTCTCTCGTACTCGTTCTCGTTCTCTCGCTTGTTCTCGTTCTCTCGTACTCGTTCCCGTTCTCTCGCTTGCTCTCGTTCTCTCGTACTCGCTCTCGTTCTCTCGCTTGCTCTCGTTCTCTAGCTTGCTCTCGTTCTCTCGTACTCGCTCTCGTTCTCTCGCTCGCTCTCGTTCTCTCGCTTATTCTCATTCTCTCGCTCGCTCTCGTTCTCTCGTACTCGTTCTCGTTCTCTCGCTTGTTCTCATTCTCTCGCTCGCTCTCGTTCTCTCGCTCGCTCTCGTTCTCTCGCTCGCTCTCGTTCTCTCGTACTGGCTCTCGTTCTCTCGTACTGGCTCTCGTTCTCTCGTACTGGCTCTCATTCTCTCGCTTGCTCTCATTCTCTCGCTTGCTCTCATTCTCTCGCTTGCTCTCATTCTCTCGCTTGTTCTCATTCTCTCGTACTCGTTCTCGTTCTCTCGCTCGCTCTCGTTCTCTCGCTTGCTCTCGTTCTCTCACTTGTTCTCGTTCTCTCGTACTCGCTCTCGTTCTCTCGTACTCGCTCTCGTTCTCTCACTTGTTCTCGTTCTCTCGTACTCGCTCTCGTTCTCTCGCTTGTTCTCATTCTCTCGTACTCGCTCCCGTTCTCTCGCTTGCTCTCGTTCTCTCGCTTGCTCTCGTTCTCTCGTACTCGCTCTCGTTCTCTCGTACTCGCTCTCGTTCTCTCGTACTCGCTCTCGTTCTCTAGCTTTCTCTCGTTCTCTCGTACTCGTTCTCGTTCTCTCGCTCGCTCTCGTTCTCTCGTACTCGTTCTCGTTCTCTCGCTTGTTCTCGTTCTCTCGCTCGCTCTCGTTCTCTCGTACTCGCTCTCGTTCTCTCACTTGTTCTCGTTCTCTCGTTCTCGTTCTCTCGCTTGTTCTCGTTCTCTCGTACTCGTTCTCGTTCTCTCGTACTCGTTCTCGTTCTCTCGTACTCGCTCTCGTTCTCTCGTACTCGCTCTCGTTCTCTCGTACTCGCTCTCGTTCTCTCGTACTCGCTCTCGTTCTCTCGTACTCGCTCTCGTACTCGCTCTCGTTCTCTCGTACTCGCTCTCGTTCTCTCGCTTGTTCTCATTCTCTCGTACTCGTTCTCGTTCTCTCGCTTGTTCTCGTTCTCTCGTACTCGTTCCCGTTCTCTCGCTTGCTCTCGTTCTCTCGTACTCGCTCTCGTTCTCTCGCTTGCTCTCGTTCTCTAGCTTGCTCTCGTTCTCTCGTACTCGCTCTCGTTCTCTCGTACTCGCTCTCGTTCTCTCGCTCGCTCTCGTTCTCTCGCTTGCTCTCGTTCTCTCGCTTGTTCTCATTCTCTCGCTCGCTCTCGTTCTCTCGTACTCGTTCTCGTTCTCTCGCTTGTTCTCATTCTCTCGCTCGCTCTCGTTCTCTCGCTTGCTCTCGTTCTCTCGTACTGGCTCTCGTTCTCTCGTACTGGCTCTCGTTCTCTCGTACTGGCTCTCGTTCTCTCGCTCGCTCTCATTCTCTCGTACTCGTTCTCGTTCTCTCGCTTGTTCTCATTCTCTCGCTCGCTCTCGTTCTCTCGCTTGCTCTCGTTCTCTCGTACTGGCTCTCGTTCTCTCGTACTGGCTCTCGTTCTCTCGCTCGCTCTCATTCTCTCGCTTGCTCTCATTCTCTCGCTTGTTCTCATTCTCTCGTACTCGTTCTCGTTCTCTCGCTTGCTCTCGTTCTCTCGCTTGCTCTCGTTCTCTCGCTTGCTCTCGTTCTCTCGCTTGTTCTCGTTCTCTCGTACTCGCTCCCGTTCTCTCGCTGGTTCTCGTTCTCTCGTACTCGTTCTCGTTCTCTCGCTTGCTCTCGTTCTCTCGCTTGTTCTCGTTCTCTCGTACTCGTTCTCGTTCTTTCGCTGGTTCTCGTTCTCTCGTACTCGCTCCCGTTCTCTCGCTTGCTCTCGTTCTCTCGCTTGCTCTCATTCTCTCGCTTGTTCTCGTTCTGTCATACTCGTTCCCGTTCTCTCTCTTGCTCCCGTTCTCTCTCTTGCTCCCGTTCTCTCGCTTGTTCTCGTTCTCTCATACTCGTTCCCGTTCTCTCGCTTGTTTTCGTTCTCTCGTACTCGCTCTCGTTCTCTCGCTTGTTCTCGTTCTCTCGCTTGTTCTCGTTCTCTCGCTTGTTCTCATTCTCTCGCTTGTTCTCGTTCTCCTCGTACTCGCTCTCGTTCTCTCGTACTCGCTCTCGTTCTCTCGCTTGTTCTCGTTCTCTCGCTTGTTCTCGTTCTCTCGCTTGTTCTCGTTCTCTCGCTTGCTCTCATTCTCACGTACTCGTTCTCGTTCTCTCGCTTGCTCTCGTTCTCTCGTACTCGCTCTCGTTCTCTCGCTTGCTCTCGTTCTCTCGTACTCGCTCTCGTTCTCTCGCTTGTTCTCGCACTCCCGTTCTCTCGTACTCGCTCTCGTTCTCTCGTACTCGCTCTCGTTCTCTCGCTTGCTCTCATTCTCTCGTACTCGCTCTCGTTCTCTCGCTTGCTCTCGTTCTCTCGTACTCGCTCTCGTTCTCTCGCTTGCTCTCATTCTCTCGTACTCGTTCTCGTTCTCTCGCTTGCTCTCATTCTCTCGTACTCGTTCTCGTTCTCTCGCTTGCTCTCGATCTCTCGTACTCGCTCTCGTTCTCTCGCTTGCTCTCGTTCTCTCGTACTCGCTCTCGTTCTCTCGCTTGCTCTCGTTCTCTCGTACTCGTTCTCGTTCTCTCGCTTGCTCTCGTTCTCTCGTACTCGCTCTCGTTCTCTCGCTTGCTCTCGTTCTCTCGTACTCGCTCTCGTTCTCTCGTACTCGCTCTCGTTCTCTTGTACTCGCTCTCGTTCTCTCGTACTCGCTCTCGTTCTCTCGCTTGCTCTCATTCTCTCGTACTCGTTCTCGTTCTCTCGCTTGCTCTCGTTCTCTCGTACTCGCTCTCGTTCTCACGCTTGTTCTCGTTCTCTCGTACTCGTTCTCGTTCTCTCGTACTCGCTCTCGTTCTCTCGTACTCTCTCTCGTACTCGCTCTCGTTCTCTCGTACTCGCTCTCGTTCTCTCGTACTCGCTCTCGTTCTCTCGCTTGTTCTCGTTCTCTCGTACTCGCTCTCGTTCTCTCGCTTGCTCTCGTTCTCTCGTACTCGTTCTCGTTCTCTCGCTTGTTCTCATTCTCTCGTACTCGCTCTCGTTCTCTCGCTTGTTCTCGTTCTCTCGTACTCGCTCCCGTTCTCTCGCTTGCTCTCGTTCTCTCGCTTGTTCTCGTTCTCTCGTACTCGCTCTCGTTCTCTCGTACTCGCTCTCGTTCTCTCGTACTCGCTCTTGTTCTCTCGCTTGCTCTCGTTCTCTAGCTTTCTCTCGTTCTCTCGTACTCGTTCTCGTTCTCTCGCTCGCTCTCGTTCTCTCGTACTCGTTCTCGTTCTCCTCGCTTGTTCTCGTTCTCTCGCTCGCTCTCGTTCTCTCGTACTCGCTCTCGTTCTCTCACTTGTTCTCGTTCTCTCGTTCTCGTTCTCTCGCTTGTTCTCGTTCTCTCGTACTCGTTCTCGTTCTCTCGTACTCGTTCTCGTTCTCTCGTACTCGCTCTCGTTCTCTCGCTTGCTCTCATTCTCTCGTACTCGCTCTCGTTCTCTCGTACTCGCTCTCGTTCTCTCGTACTCGCTCTCGTTCTCTCGTACTCGCTCTCGTTCTCTCGTACTCGCTCTCGTTCTCTCGTACTCGCTCTCGTTCTCTCGTACTCGCTCTCGTTCTCTCGTACTCGCTCTCGTTCTCTCGTACTCGCTCTCGTTCTCTCGTACTCGCTCTCGTTCTCTCGCTTGCTCTCGTTCTCTCGCTTGCTCTCGTTCTCTCGCTTGTTCTCGTTCTCTCGTACTCGCTCCCGTTCTCTCGCTTGTTCTCGTTCTCTCGTACTCGTTCTCGTTCTCTCGCTTGTTCTCGTTCTCTCGTACTCGTTCCCGTTCTCTCGCTTGCTCTCGTTCTCTCGTACTCGCTCTCGTTCTCTCGCTTGCTCTCGTTCTCTAGCTTGCTCTCGTTCTCTCGTACTCGCTCTCGTTCTCTCGTACTCGCTCTCGTTCTCTCGTACTCGCTCTCGTTCTCTCGCTCGCTCTCGTTCTCTCGCTTATTCTCATTCTCTCGCTCGTTCTCGTTCTCTCGCTCGCTCTCATTCTCTCGCTTGTTCTCGCACTCATTCTCTCGCGCTTTCATTCTCGCTCGCTCTCGTTCTCACTCGCTCTTGTTCTCTTGCTCGCTTTTGCACTCGTTCTCTCGTTCGCTCTCTCTCGCTCGTTCTCTTGCTCGCTCTCGTTCTTGCCCTCTCTCGTTTTCTCGCTCGCTCTCACACTCGTTCTCTCGCTCGCTCTCGGATTCGTTCTCTCGCTCGCTCTTGCACTCGTTCTCTCGCTCGCTCTTGTTCACTCACTTGCTCTCGTTCTCTTGCTCACTCTCGCACTTGTTCTCTCACTTGCACTTGTTCACTCGCTCACTCTTGTTCTTGCTCGCTCTCATTTTCTTGCTCTCGTTCTCTCGCTCGCTCTCGTTCTCTCGCTTGTTCTCGTTCTCTCACTTGTTCTCGTTCTCTCGTACTCGCTCTCGTTCTCTCGTACTCGTTCTCGTTCTCTCGTACTCGTTCTCGTTCTCTCGTACTCGCTCTCGTTCTCTCGTACTCGTTCTCGTTCTCTCGCTTGTTCTCGTTCTCTCACTTGTTCTCGTTCTCTCGTACTCGCTCTCGTTCTCTCGTACTCGCTCTCGTTCTCTCGTACTCGTTCTCGTTCTCTCGTACTCGCTCTCGTTCTCTCGCTTGCTCTCGTTCTCTCGTACTCGCTCCCGTTCTCTCGCTTGTTCTCGTTCTCTCGCTTGTTCTCGTTCTCACGTACTCGCTCTCGTTCTCTCGTACTCGCTCTCGTTCTCTCGTACTCGTTCTCGTTCTCTCGCTTGCTCTCGTTCTCACGTACTCGCTCTCGTTCTCTCGTACTCGTTCTCGTTCTCTCGCTTGCTCTCGTTCTCTCGTACTCGCTCTCGTTCTCTCGTACTCGCTCTCGTTCTCTCGTACTCGTTCTCGTTCTCTCGTACTCGCTCTCGTTCTCTCGTACTCGCTCTCGTTCTCTCGCTTGCTCTCGTTCTCACGTACTCGTTCTCGTTCTCTCGTACTCGCTCTCGTTCTCTCGTACTCGCTCTCGTTCTCTCACTTGTTCTCATTCTCTCGTACTCGTTCTCGTTCTCTCGCTTGTTCTCATTCTCTCGTACTCGCTCTCGTTCTCTCGCTTGTTCTCGTTCTCTCGCTTGTTCTCGTTCTCTCGCTTGTTCTCGTTCTCTCGTTTGCTCTCGTTCTCTCGCTTGCTCTCGTTCTCTCGTACTCGCTCTCGTTCTCTCGCTTGTTCTCGTTCTCTCGCTTGTTCTCGTTCTCTCGCTTGTTCTCGTTCTCTCGTACTCGCTCTCGTTCTCTCGTACTCGCTCTCGTTCTCTCGCTTGCTCTCATTCTCTCGTACTCGCTCTCGTTCTCTCGCTTGTTCTCATTCTCTCGCTTGTTCTCGTTCTCTCGCTTGTTCTCGTTCTCTCGCTTGTTCTCGTTCTCTCGCTTGTTCTCGTTCTCTCGCTTGCTCTCGTTCTCTCGCTTGCTCTCATTCTCTCGTACTCGCTCTCGTTCTCTCGCTTGTTCTCGTTCTCTCGCTTGCTCTTATTCTCTCGCTTGTTCTCGTTCTCTCGTACTCGTTCTTGTTCTCTCGTACTCGCTCTCGTTCTCTCGTACTCGCTCTCGTTCTCTCGCTTGCTCTCGTTCTCTCGTACTCGCTCTCGTTCTCTCGTACTTGCTCTCATTCTCTCGTACTCGCTCTCGTTCTCTCGTACTCGCTCTCGTACTCGCTCTCGTTCTCTCGTACTCGCTCTCGTTCTCTCGTACTCGCTCTCATTCTCTCGTACTCGCTCTCGTTCTCTCGTACTCGCTCTCGTTCTCTCGTACTCGCTCTCGTTCTCTCGTACTCGCTCTCGTTCTCTCGCTTGCTCTCGTTCTCTCGTACTCGCTCTCGTTCTCTCGCTTGTTATCGTTCTCTCGTACTCGTTCTCGTTCTCTCGTACTCGCTCTCGTTCTCTCGTACTCGCTCTCGTTCTCTCGTACTCGCTCTCGTTCTCTCGTACTCGCTCTCGTTCTCTCGTACTCGCTCTCGTTCTCTCGTACTCGCTCTCGTTCTCTCGTGCTCGCTCTCGTTCTCTCGTGCTTGCTCTCGTTCTCTCGCTTGCTCTCATTCTCACGTACTCGTTCTCGTTCTCTCGCTTGCTCTCGTTCTCTCGTACTCGCTCTCGTTCTCTCGCTTGCTCTCGTTCTCTCATACTCGCTCTCGTTCTCTCGCTTGTTCTCGCACTCCCGTTCTCTCGTACTCGCTCTCGTTCTCTCGTACTCGCTCTCGTTCTCTCGCTTGCTCTCATTCTCTCGTACTCGTTCTCGTTCTCTCGCTTGCTCTCGTTCTCTCGTACTCGCTCTCGTTCTCTCGCTTGCTCTCATTCTCTCGTACTCGTTCTCGTTCTCTCGCTTGCTCTCATTCTCTCGTACTCGTTCTCGTTCTCTCGCTTGCTCTCGATCTCTCGTACTCGCTCTCGTTCTCTCGCTTGCTCTCGTTCTCTCGTACTCGCTCTCGTTCTCTCGCTTGCTCTCGTTCTCTCGTACTCGTTCTCGTTCTCTCGCTTGCTCTCGTTCTCTCGTACTCGCTCTCGTTCTCTCGCTTGCTCTCGTTCTCTCGTACTCGCTCTCATTCTCTCGCTTGCTCTCGTTCTCTCGTACTCGCTCTCGTTCTCTCGCTTGTTATCGTTCTCTCGTTCTCGTTCTCTCGCTTGTTCTCGTTCTCTCGTACTCGTTCTCGTTCTCTCGTACTCGCTCTCGTTCTCTCGTACTCGCTCTCGTTCTCTCGTACTCGCTCTCGTTCTCTCGTACTCGCTCTCGTTCTCTCGCTTGTTCTCGTTCTCTCGTACTCGCTCTCGTTCTCTCGCTTGCTCTCGTTCTCTCGTACTCGTTCTCGTTCTCTCGCTTGTTCTCATTCTCTCGTACTCGCTCCCGTTCTCTCGCTTGCTCTCGTTCTCTCGCTTGTTCTCGTTCTCTCGTACTCGCTCTCGTTCTCTCGTACTCGCTCTCGTTCTCTCGTACTCGCTCTTGTTCTCTCGCTTGCTCTCGTTCTCTAGCTTTCTCTCGTTCTCTCGTACTCGTTCTCGTTCTCTCGCTCGCTCTCGTTCTCTCGTACTCGTTCTCGTTCTCTCGCTTGTTCTCGTTCTCTCGCTCGCTCTCGTTCTCTCGTACTCGCTCTCGTTCTCTCACTTGTTCTCGTTCTCTCGTTCTCGTTCTCTCGCTTGTTCTCGTTCTCTTGTACTCGTTCTCGTTCTCTCGTACTCGTTCTCGTTCTCTCGTACTCGCTCTCGTTCTCTCGCTTGCTCTCGTTCTCTCGTACTCGCTCTCGTTCTCTCGTACTCTCTCTCGTACTCGCTCTCGTTCTCTCGTACTCGCTCTCGTTCTCTCGTACTCGCTCTCGTTCTCTCGTACTCGCTCTCGTTCTCTCGCTTGTTCTCGTTCTCTCGTACTCGTTCTCGTTCTCTCGCTTGTTCTCGTTCTCTCGTACTCGTTCCCGTTCTCTCGCTTGCTCTCGTTCTCTCGTACTCGCTCTCGTTCTCCTCGCTTGCTCTCGTTCTCTAGCTTGCTCTCGTTCTCTCGTACTCGCTCTCGTTCTCTCGCTCGCTCTCGTTCTCTCGCTTATTCTCATTCTCTCGCTCGCTCTCGTTCTCTCGTACTCGTTCTCGTTCTCTCGCTTGTTCTCATTCTCTCGCTCGCTCTCGTTCTCTCGCTCGCTCTCGTTCTCTCGTACTGGCTCTCGTTCTCTCGTACTGGCTCTCGTTCTCTCGTACTGGCTCTCATTCTCTCGCTTGCTCTCATTCTCTCGCTTGCTCTCATTCTCTCGCTTGTTCTCATTCTCTCGTACTCGTTCTCGTTCTCTCGCTCGCTCTCGTTCTCTCGCTTGCTCTCGTTCTCTCACTTGTTCTCGTTCTCTCGTACTCGCTCTCGTTCTCTCGTACTCGCTCTCGTTCTCTCACTTGTTCTCGTTCTCTCGTACTCGCTCTCGTTCTCTCGCTTGTTCTCATTCTCTCGTACTCGCTCCCGTTCTCTCGCTTGCTCTCGTTCTCTCGCTTGCTCTCGTTCTCTCGTACTCGCTCTCGTTCTCTCGTACTCGCTCTCGTTCTCTCGTACTCGCTCTCGTTCTCTAGCTTTCTCTCGTTCTCTCGTACTCGTTCTCGTTCTCTCGCTCGCTCTCGTTCTCTCGTACTCGTTCTCGTTCTCTCGCTTGTTCTCGTTCTCTCGCTCGCTCTCGTTCTCTCGTACTCGCTCTCGTTCTCTCACTTGTTCTCGTTCTCTCGTTCTCGTTCTCTCGCTTGTTCTCGTTCTCTCGTACTCGTTCTCGTTCTCTCGTACTCGTTCTCGTTCTCTCGTACTCGCTCTCGTTCTCTCGTACTCGCTCTCGTTCTCTCGTACTCGCTCTCGTTCTCTCGTACTCGCTCTCGTTCTCTCGTACTCGCTCTCGTTCTCTCGTACTCGCTCTCGTTCTCTCGTACTCGCTCTCGTTCTCTCGCTTGTTCTCATTCTCTCGTACTCGTTCTCGTTCTCTCGCTTGTTCTCGTTCTCTCGTACTCGTTCCCGTTCTCTCGCTTGCTCTCGTTCTCTCGTACTCGCTCTCGTTCTCTCGCTTGCTCTCGTTCTCTAGCTTGCTCTCGTTCTCTCGTACTCGCTCTCGTTCTCTCGTACTCGCTCTCGTTCTCTCGCTCGCTCTCGTTCTCTCGCTTGCTCTCGTTCTCTCGCTTGTTCTCATTCTCTCGCTCGCTCTCGTTCTCTCGTACTCGTTCTCGTTCTCTCGCTTGTTCTCATTCTCTCGCTCGCTCTCGTTCTCTCGCTTGCTCTCGTTCTCTCGTACTGGCTCTCGTTCTCTCGTACTGGCTCTCGTTCTCTCGTACTGGCTCTCGTTCTCTCGCTCGCTCTCATTCTCTCGTACTCGTTCTCGTTCTCTCGCTTGTTCTCATTCTCTCGCT
This sequence comes from Isurus oxyrinchus, assembly GCA_026770705.1. Lineage (NCBI taxonomy): Eukaryota > Metazoa > Chordata > Chondrichthyes > Lamniformes > Lamnidae > Isurus > Isurus oxyrinchus. Next base: position 35,174 of record JANJGN010002907.1, read on the forward strand.
CGCTCTCGTTCTCTCGCTTGCTCTCGTTCTCTCGTACTGGCTCTCGTTCTCTCGTACTGGCTCTCGTTCTCTCGCTCGCTCTCATTCTCTCGCTTGCTCTCATTCTCTCGCTTGTTCTCATTCTCTCGTACTCGTTCTCGTTCTCTCGCTTGCTCTCGTTCTCTCGCTTGCTCTCGTTCTCTCGCTTGCTCTCGTTCTCTCGCTTGTTCTCGTTCTCTCGTACTCGCTCCCGTTCTCTCGCTGGTTCTCGTTCTCTCGTACTCGTTCTCGTTCTCTCGCTTGCTCTCGTTCTCTCGCTTGTTCTCGTTCTCTCGTACTCGTTCTCGTTCTTTCGCTGGTTCTCGTTCTCTCGTACTCGCTCCCGTTCTCTCGCTTGCTCTCGTTCTCTCGCTTGCTCTCATTCTCTCGCTTGTTCTCGTTCTGTCATACTCGTTCCCGTTCTCTCTCTTGCTCCCGTTCTCTCTCTTGCTCCCGTTCTCTCGCTTGTTCTCGTTCTCTCATACTCGTTCCCGTTCTCTCGCTTGTTTTCGTTCTCTCGTACTCGCTCTCGTTCTCTCGCTTGTTCTCGTTCTCTCGCTTGTTCTCGTTCTCTCGCTTGTTCTCATTCTCTCGCTTGTTCTCGTTCTCTCGTACTCGCTCTCGTTCTCTCGTACTCGCTCTCGTTCTCTCGCTTGTTCTCGTTCTCTCGCTTGTTCTCGTTCTCTCGCTTGTTCTCGTTCTCTCGCTTGCTCTCATTCTCACGTACTCGTTCTCGTTCTCTCGCTTGCTCTCATTCTCTCGTACTCGCTCTCGTTCTCTCGCTTGCTCTCATTCTCTCGTACTCGTTCTCGTTCTCTCGCTTGCTCCCATTCTCTCGTACTCGTTCTCGTTCTCTCGCTTGCTCTCGATCTCTCGTACTCGCTCTCGTTCTCTCGCTTGCTCTCGTTCTCTCGTACTCGCTCTCGTTCTCTCGCTTGCTCTCGTTCTCTCGTACTCGTTCTCGTTCTCTCGCTTGCTCTCGTTCTCTCGTACTCGCTCTCGTTCTCTCGCTTGCTCTCGTTCTCTCGTACTCGCTCTCGTTCTCTCGTACTCGCTCTCGTTCTCTTGTACTCGCTCTCGTTCTCTCGTACTCGCTCTCGTTCTCTCGCTTGCTCTCATTCTCTCGTACTCGTTCTCGTTCTCTCGCTTGCTCTCGTTCTCTCGTACTCGCTCTCGTTCTCACGCTTGTTCTCGTTCTCTCGTACTCGTTCTCGTTCTCTCGTACTCGCTCTCGTTCTCTCGTACTCTCTCTCGTACTCGCTCTCGTTCTCTCGTACTCGCTCTCGTTCTCTCGTACTCGCTCTCGTTCTCTCGCTTGTTCTCGTTCTCTCGTACTCGCTCTCGTTCTCTCGCTTGCTCTCGTTCTCTCGTACTCGTTCTCGTTCTCTCGCTTGTTCTCATTCTCTCGTACTCGCTCTCGTTCTCTCGCTTGTTCTCGTTCTCTCGTACTCGCTCCCGTTCTCTCGCTTGCTCTCGTTCTCTCGCTTGTTCTCGTTCTCTCGTACTCGCTCTCGTTCTCTCGTACTCGCTCTCGTTCTCTCGTACTCGCTCTTGTTCTCTCGCTTGCTCTCGTTCTCTAGCTTTCTCTCGTTCTCTCGTACTCGTTCTCGTTCTCTCGCTTGTTCTCATTCTCTCGTACTCGTTCTCGTTCTCTCGCTTGTTCTCGTTCTCTCGCTCGCTCTCGTTCTCTCGTACTCGCTCTCGTTCTCTCACTTGTTCTCGTTCTCTCGTTCTCGTTCTCTCGCTTGTTCTCGTTCTCTCGTACTCGTTCTCGTTCTCTCGTACTCGTTCTCGTTCTCTCGTACTCGTTCTCGTTCTCTCGTACTCGCTCTCGTTCTCTCGCTTGCTCTCATTCTCTCGTACTCGCTCTCGTTCTCTCGTACTCGCTCTCGTTCTCTCGTACTCGCTCTCGTTCTCTCGTACTCGCTCTCGTTCTCTCGTACTCGCTCTCGTTCTCTCGTACTCGCTCTCGTTCTCTCGTACTCGCTCTCGTTCTCTCGTACTCGCTCTCGTTCTCTCGTACTCGCTCTCGTTCTCTCGTACTCGCTCTCGTTCTCTCGCTTGCTCTCGTTCTCTCGCTTGCTCTCGTTCTCTCGCTTGTTCTCGTTCTCTCGTACTCGCTCCCGTTCTCTCGCTTGTTCTCGTTCTCTCGTACTCGTTCTCGTTCTCTCGCTTGTTCTCGTTCTCTCGTACTCGTTCCCGTTCTCTCGCTTGCTCTCGTTCTCTCGTACTCGCTCTCGTTCTCTCGCTTGCTCTCGTTCTCTAGCTTGCTCTCGTTCTCTCGTACTCGCTCTCGTTCTCTCGTACTCGCTCTCGTTCTCTCGCTCGCTCTCGTTCTCTCGCTCGCTCTCGTTCTCTCGCTTATTCTCATTCTCTCGCTCGTTCTCGTTCTCTCGCTTGTTCTCGTTCTCTCGCTTGCTCTCGTTCTCTCGTACTGGCTCTCGTTCTCTCGTACTGGCTCTCGTTCTCTCGTACTGGCTCTCGTTCTCTCGCTTGCTCTCATTCTCTCGCTTGCTCTCATTCTCTCGCTTGTTCTCATTCTCTCGTACTCGTTCTCGTTCTCTCGCTCGCTCTCGTTCTCTCGCTTGCTCTCGTTCTCTCGCTTGCTCTCGTTCTCTCGCTTGTTCTCGTTCTCTCGTACTCGCTCCCGTTCTCTCGCTGGTTCTCGTTCTCTCGTACTCGTTCTCGTTCTCTCGCTTGCTCTCATTCTCTCGTACTCGCTCTCGTTCTCTCGCTTGTTCTCGTTCTCTCGCTTGCTCTTATTCTCTCGCTTGTTCTCGTTCTCTCGTACTCGCTCTCGTTCTCTCGTACTCGCTCTCGTTCTCTCGTACTCGCTCTCGTTCTCTCGTACTCGCTCTCGTTCTCTCGTACTCGCTCTCGTTCTCTCGTACTCGCTCTCGTTCTCTCGTACTCGCTCTCGTTCTCTCGTACTCGCTCTCGTTCTCTCGCTTGTTCTCATTCTCTCGTACTCGTTCTCGTTCTCTCGCTTGTTCTCGTTCTCTCGTACTCGTTCCCGTTCTCTCGCTTGCTCTCGTTCTCTCGTACTCGCTCTCGTTCTCTCGCTTGCTCTCGTTCTCTAGCTTGCTCTCGTTCTCTCGTACTCGCTCTCGTTCTCTCGTACTCGCTCTCGTTCTCTCGCTCGCTCTCGTTCTCTCGCTTGCTCTCGTTCTCTCGCTTGTTCTCATTCTCTCGCTCGCTCTCGTTCTCTCGTACTCGTTCTCGTTCTCTCGCTTGTTCTCATTCTCTCGCTCGCTCTCGTTCTCTCGCTTGCTCTCGTTCTCTCGTACTGGCTCTCGTTCTCTCGTACTGGCTCTCGTTCTCTCGTACTGGCTCTCGTTCTCTCGCTCGCTCTCATTCTCTCGTACTCGTTCTCGTTCTCTCGCTTGTTCTCATTCTCTCGCTCGCTCTCGTTCTCTCGCTTGCTCTCGTTCTCTCGTACTGGCTCTCGTTCTCTCGTACTGGCTCTCGTTCTCTCGCTCGCTCTCATTCTCTCGCTTGCTCTCATTCTCTCGCTTGTTCTCATTCTCTCGTACTCGTTCTCGTTCTCTCGCTTGCTCTCGTTCTCTCGCTTGCTCTCGTTCTCTCGCTTGCTCTCGTTCTCTCGCTTGTTCTCGTTCTCTCGTACTCGCTCCCGTTCTCTCGCTGGTTCTCGTTCTCCTCGTTCTCGTTCTCTCGCTTGTTCTCGTTCTCTCGTACTCGTTCTCGTTCTTTCGCTGGTTCTCGTTCTCTCGTACTCGCTCCCGTTCTCTCTCTTGCTCCCGTTCTCTCTCTTGCTCCCGTTCTCTCGCTTGTTCTCGTTCTCTCATACTCGTTCCCGTTCTCTCGCTTGTTTTCGTTCTCTCGTACTCGCTCTCGTTCTCTCGCTTGTTCTCGTTCTCTCGCTTGTTCTCGTTCTCTCGCTTGTTCTCATTCTCTCGCTTGTTCTCGTTCTCTCGTACTCGCTCTCGTTCTCTCGTACTCGCTCTCGTTCTCTCGCTTGTTCTCGTTCTCTCGCTTGTTCTCGTTCTCTCGCTTGTTCTCGTTCTCTCGCTTGCTCTCATTCTCACGTACTCGTTCTCGTTCTCTCGCTTGCTCTCGTTCTCTCGTACTCGCTCTCGTTCTCTCGCTTGCTCTCGTTCTCTCGTACTCGCTCTCGTTCTCTCGCTTGTTCTCGCACTCCCGTTCTCTCGTACTCGCTCTCGTTCTCTCGTACTCGCTCTCGTTCTCTCGCTTGCTCTCATTCTCTCGTACTCGCTCTCGTTCTCTCGCTTGCTCTCGTTCTCTCGTACTCGCTCTCGTTCTCTCGCTTGCTCTCATTCTCTCGTACTCGTTCTCGTTCTCTCGCTTGCTCTCATTCTCTCGTACTCGTTCTCGTTCTCTCGCTTGCTCTCGATCTCTCGTACTCGCTCTCGTTCTCTCGCTTGCTCTCGTTCTCTCGTACTCGCTCTCGTTCTCTCGCTTGCTCTCGTTCTCTCGTACTCGTTCTCGTTCTCTCGCTTGCTCTCGTTCTCTCGTACTCGCTCTCGTTCTCTCGCTTGCTCTCGTTCTCTCGTACTCGCTCTCGTTCTCTCGTACTCGCTCTCGTTCTCTTGTACTCGCTCTCGTTCTCTCGTACTCGCTCTCGTTCTCTCGCTTGCTCTCATTCTCTCGTACTCGTTCTCGTTCTCTCGCTTGCTCTCGTTCTCTCGTACTCGCTCTCGTTCTCACGCTTGTTCTCGTTCTCTCGTACTCGTTCTCGTTCTCTCGTACTCGCTCTCGTTCTCTCGTACTCTCTCTCGTACTCGCTCTCGTTCTCTCGTACTCGCTCTCGTTCTCTCGTACTCGCTCTCGTTCTCTCGCTTGTTCTCGTTCTCTCGTACTCGCTCTCGTTCTCTCGCTTGCTCTCGTTCTCTCGTACTCGTTCTCGTTCTCTCGCTTGTTCTCATTCTCTCGTACTCGCTCTCGTTCTCTCGCTTGTTCTCGTTCTCTCGTACTCGCTCCCGTTCTCTCGCTTGCTCTCGTTCTCTCGCTTGTTCTCGTTCTCTCGTACTCGCTCTCGTTCTCTCGTACTCGCTCTCGTTCTCTCGTACTCGCTCTTGTTCTCTCGCTTGCTCTCGTTCTCTAGCTTTCTCTCGTTCTCTCGTACTCGTTCTCGTTCTCTCGCTCGCTCTCGTTCTCTCGTACTCGTTCTCGTTCTCTCGCTTGTTCTCGTTCTCTCGCTCGCTCTCGTTCTCTCGTACTCGCTCTCGTTCTCTCACTTGTTCTCGTTCTCTCGTTCTCGTTCTCTCGCTTGTTCTCGTTCTCTCGTACTCGTTCTCGTTCTCTCGTACTCGTTCTCGTTCTCTCGTACTCGCTCTCGTTCTCTCGCTTGCTCTCATTCTCTCGTACTCGCTCTCGTTCTCTCGTACTCGCTCTCGTTCTCTCGTACTCGCTCTCGTTCTCTCGTACTCGCTCTCGTTCTCTCGTACTCGCTCTCGTTCTCTCGTACTCGCTCTCGTTCTCTCGTACTCGCTCTCGTTCTCTCGTACTCGCTCTCGTTCTCTCGTACTCGCTCTCGTTCTCTCGTACTCGCTCTCGTTCTCTCGCTTGCTCTCGTTCTCTCGCTTGCTCTCGTTCTCTCGCTTGTTCTCGTTCTCTCGTACTCGCTCCCGTTCTCTCGCTTGTTCTCGTTCTCTCGTACTCGTTCTCGTTCTCTCGCTTGTTCTCGTTCTCTCGTACTCGTTCCCGTTCTCTCGCTTGCTCTCGTTCTCTCGTACTCGCTCTTGTTCTCTCGCTTGCTCTCGTTCTCTAGCTTGCTCTCGTTCTCTCGTACTCGCTCTCGTTCTCTCGTACTCGCTCTCGTTCTCTCGCTCGCTCTCGTTCTCTCGCTCGCTCTCGTTCTCTCGCTTATTCTCATTCTCTCGCTCGTTCTCGTTCTCTCGCTTGTTCTCGTTCTCTCGCTTGCTCTCGTTCTCTCGTACTGGCTCTCGTTCTCTCGTACTGGCTCTCGTTCTCTCGTACTGGCTCTCGTTCTCTCGCTTGCTCTCATTCTCTCGCTTGCTCTCATTCTCTCGCTTGTTCTCATTCTCTCGTACTCGTTCTCGTTCTCTCGCTCGCTCTCGTTCTCTCGCTTGCTCTCGTTCTCTCGCTTGCTCTCGTTCTCTCGCTTGTTCTCGTTCTCTCGTACTCGCTCCCGTTCTCTCGCTGGTTCTCGTTCTCTCGTACTCGTTCTCGTTCTCTCGCTTGCTCTCATTCTCTCGTACTCGCTCTCGTTCTCTCGCTTGTTCTCGTTCTCTCGCTTGCTCTTATTCTCTCGCTTGTTCTCGTTCTCTCGTACTCGTTCTCGTTCTCTCGTACTCGCTCTCGTTCTCTCGTACTCGCTCTCGTTCTCTCGCTTGCTCTCGTTCTCTCGTACTCGCTCTCGTTCTCTCGTACTCGCTCTCGTTCTCTCGTACTCGCTCTCGTTCTCTCGTACTCGCTCTCGTACTCACTCTCGTTCTCTCGTACTCGCTCTCGTACTCACTCTCGTTCTCTCGTACTCGCTCTCGTTCTCTCGTACTCGCTCTCGTTCTCTCGTACTCGCTCTCGTTCTCTCGTACTCGCTCTCGTTCTCTCGTACTCGCTCTCGTTCTCTCGCTTCCTCTCGTTCTCTCGTACTCGTTCTCGTTCTCTCGCTTGCTCTCGTTCTCTCGTACTCGCTCTCGTTCTCTCGCTTGCTCTCGTTCTCTCGTACTCGCTCTCGTTCTCTCGCTTGTTCTCGCACTCCCGTTCTCTCGTACTCGCTCTCGTTCTCTCGTACTCGCTCTCATTCTCTCGCTTGTTCTCATTCTCTCGCTTGCTCTCGTTCTCTCGTATTCGCTCTCGTTCTCTCGTACTCGCTCTCGTTCTCTCGTTCTCGCTCTCGTTCTCTCGTACTCGCTCTCATTCTCTCGTACTCGTTCTCGTTCTCTCGCTTGCTCTCGTTCTCTCGTACTCGCTCTCGTTCTCTCGCTTGCTCTCATTCTCTCGTACTCGTTCTCGTTCTCTCGCTTGCTCTCATTCTCTCGTACTCGTTCTCGTTCTCTCGCTTGCTCTCGTTCTCTCGTACTCGTTCTCGTTCTCTCGCTTGCTCTGGTTCTCTCGTACTCGCTCTCGTTCTCTCGCTTGCTCTCGTTCTCTCGTACTCGCTCTCGTTCTCTCGTACTCGCTCTCGTTCTCTCGTACTCGCTCTCGTTCTCTCGTACTCGCTCTCGTTCTCTCGCTTGCTCTCATTCTCTCGTACTCGTTCTCGTTCTCTCGCTTGCTCTCGTTCTCTCGTACTCGCTCTCGTTCTCTCGCTTGTTATCGTTCTCTCGTTCTCGTTCTCTCGCTTGTTCTCGTTCTCTCGTACTCGTTCTCGTTCTCTCGTACTCGCTCTCGTTCTCTCGTACTCGCTCTCGTTCTCTCGTACTCGCTCTCGTTCTCTCGTACTCGCTCTCGTTCTCTCGCTTGTTCTCGTTCTCTCGTACTCGCTCTCGTTCTCTCGCTTGCTCTCGTTCTCTCGTACTCGCTCCCGTTCTCTCGCTTGCGCTCGTTCTCTCGCTTGTTCTCGTTCTCTCGTACTCGCTCTCGTTCTCTCGTACTCGCTCTCGTTCTCTCGTACTCGCTCTCGTTCTCTCGCTTGCTCTCGTTCTCTAGCTTTCTCTCGTTCTCTCGTACTCGTTCTCGTTCTCTCGCTCGCTCTCGTTCTCTCGTACTCGTTCTCGTTCTCTCGCTTGTTCTCGTTCTCTCGCTCGCTCTCGTTCTCTCGTACTCGCTCTCGTTCTCTCGTACTCGCTCTCGTTCTCTCACTTGTTCTCGTTCTCTCGTACTCGCTCTCGTTCTCTCGCTTGTTCTCATTCTCTCGTACTCGCTCCCGTTCTCTCGCTTGCTCTCGTTCTCTCGCTTGCTCTCGTTCTCTCGTACTCGCTCTCGTTCTCTCGTACTCGCTCTCGTTCTCTCGTACTCGCTCTCGTTCTCTCGTACTCGCTCTCGTTCTCTAGCTTTCTCTCGTTCTCTCGTACTCGTTCTCGTTCTCTCGCTCGCTCTCGTTCTCTCGTACTCGTTCTCGTTCTCTCGCTTGTTCTCGTTCTCTCGCTCGCTCTCGTTCTCTCGTACTCGCTCTCGTTCTCTCACTTGTTCTCGTTCTCTCGTTCTCGTTCTCTCGCTTGTTCTCGTTCTCTCGTACTCGTTCTCGTTCTCTCGTACTCGTTCTCGTTCTCTCGTACTCGCTCTCGTTCTCTCGCTTGCTCTCATTCTCTCGTACTCGCTCTCGTTCTCTCGTACTCGCTCTCGTTCTCTCGTACTCGCTCTCGTTCTCTCGTACTCTCTCTCGTACTCGCTCTCGTTCTCTCGCTTGTTCTCGTTCTCTCGTACTCGTTCTCGTTCTCTCGCTTGTTCTCGTTCTCTCGTACTCGTTCCCGTTCTCTCGCTTGCTCTCGTTCTCTCGTACTCGCTCTCGTTCTCTCGCTCGCTCTCGTTCTCTAGCTTGCTCTCGTTCTCTCGTACTCGCTCTCGTTCTCTCGTACTCGCTCTCGTTCTCTCGCTCGCTCTCGTTCTCTCGCTTGCTCTCGTTCTCTCGCTTGTTCTCATTCTCTCGCTCGCTCTCGTTCTCTCGTACTCATTCTCGTTCTCTCGCTTGTTCTCATTCTCTCGCTCGCTCTCGTTCTGTCGCTTGTTCTCGTTCTCTCGTACTGGCTCTCGTTCTCTCGTACTGGCTCTCGTTCTCTCGTACTGGCTCTCGTTCTCTCGTACTGGCTCTCGTTCTCTCGCTTGCTCTCATTCTCTCGCTTGTTCTCATTCTCTCGTACTCGTTCTCGTTCTCTCGCTTGCTCTCGTTCTCTCGCTTGCTCTCGTTCTCTCGCTTGCTCTCGTTCTCTCGCTTGTTCTCGTTCTCTCGCTTGTTCTCGTTCTCTCGTACTCGCTCCCGTTCTCTCGCTGGTTCTCGTTCTCTCGTACTCGTTCTCGTTCTCTCGCTTGCTCTCGTTCTCTCGCTTGTTCTCGTTCTCTCGTACTCGTTCTCGTTCTTTCGCTGGTTCTCGTTCTCTCGTACTCGCTCCCGTTCTCTCGCTTGCTCTCGTTCTCTCGCTTGCTCTCATTCTCTCGCTTGTTCTCGTTCTGTCATACTCGTTCCCGTTCTCTCTCTTGCTCCCGTTCTCTCTCTTGCTCCCGTTCTCTCGCTTGTTCTCGTTCTCTCATACTCGTTCCCGTTCTCTCGCTTGTTTTCGTTCTCTCGTACTCGCTCTCGTTCTCTCGCTTGTTCTCGTTCTCTCGCTTGTTCTCGTTCTCTCGCTTGTTCTCGTTCTCTCGCTTGTTCTCATTCTCTCGCTTGTTCTCGTTCTCTCGTACTCGCTCTCGTTCTCTCGTACTCGCTCTCGTTCTCTCGCTTGTTCTCGTTCTCTCGCTTGTTCTCGTTCTCTCGCTTGTTCTCGTTCTCTCGTACTTGCTCCCGTTCTCTCGTACTCCCTCTCGTTCTCTCGCTTGTTCTCGTTCTCTCGCTTGTTCTCGTTCTCTCGCGTGTTCTCGTTCTCTCGCGTGTTCTCGTTCTCTCGCTTGTTCTCATTCTCTCGTACTCGCTCTCGTTCTCTCGCTTGCTCTCGTTCTCTCGTTTGCTCTCATTTTCTCGTACTCGCTCTCGTTCTCTCGCTTGCTCTCGTTCTCTCGCTTGCTCTCGTTCTCTCGCTTGTTCTCGTTCTCTCGTTCTCGTTCTCTCGTACTCGTTCTCGTTCTCTCGTACTCGCTCTCGTTCTCTCGTACTCGCTCTTGTTCTCTCGTACTCGCTCTCGTTCTCTCGCTTGTTCTCGTTCTCTCGTACTCGCTCTCGTTCTCTCGCTTGTTCTCGTTCTCTCGTACTCGCTCTCGTTCTCTCGTACTCGCTCTCGTTCTCTCGTACTCGCTCTCGTTCTCTCGTACTCGTTCTCGTTCTCTCGTACTCGCTCTCGTTCTCTCGCTTGTTCTCGTTCTCTCGTACTCGTTCTCGTTCTCTCGCTTGTTCTCGTTCTCTCGTACTCGCTCTCATTCTCTCGTACTCGCTCTCGTTCTCTCGTACTCGCTCTCGTTCTCTCGCTTGTTCTCGTTCTCTCGTACTCGTTCTCGTTCTCTCGCTTGTTCTCGTTCTCTCGTACTCGCTCTCATTCTCTCGTACTCGCTCTCGTTCTCTCGTACTCGCTCTCGTTCTCTCGTACTCGCTCTCATTCTCTCGCTTGCTCTCGTTCTCTCGTTTGCTCTCGTTCTCTCGTACTCGCTCTCGTTCTCTCGCTTGTTCTCGTTCTCTCGTACTCGTTCTCGTTCTCTCGTACTCGTTCTCGTTCTCTCGTACTCGCTCTCGTTCTCTCGTACTCGCTCTCGTTCTCTCGTACTCGCTCTCGTTCTCTCGTACTCGTTCTCGTTCTCTCGTACTCGCTCTCGTTCTCTCGTACTCGCTCTCGTTCTCTCGTACTCGCTCTCGTTCTCTCGTACTCGCTCTCGTTCTCTCGCTTGTTCTCGTTCTCTCGTACTCGCTCTCGTTCTCTCGCTTGTTCTCGTTCTCTCGTACTCGTTCTCGTTCTCTCGCTTGTTCTCGTTCTCTCATACTCGCTCTCTTTCTCTCGCTTGTTCTCGTTCTCTCATACTCGCTCTCGTTCTCTCGCTTGTTCTCGTTCTCTCGTTCTCGTTCTCTCGCTTGTTCTCGTTCTCTCGTACTCGCTCTCGTTCTCTCGCTTGTTCTCGTTCTCTCGTACTCGCTCTCGTTCTCTCGCTTGTTCTCGTTCTCTCGTACTCGTTCTCGTTCTCTCGCTTGCTCTCGTTCTCTCCTACTTGCTCTCGTTCTCTCGTACTCGCTCCCGTTCTCTCACTTGTTCTCGTTCTCTCGTACTCGCTCTCGTTCTCTCGCTTGTTCTCGTTCTCTCGTACTCGTTCTCGTTCTCTCACTTGTTTTCGTTCTCTCGCGCTCGTTCTCTCGCTCGCTCTCGCGCTCGTTCTCTTGCTCGTTCTCTCGCTCGTTCTCTTGCTCGTTCTCTTGCTCGTTCTCTTGCTCGTTCTCTTGCTCGCTCTCGCTCACTCTCGCGCTCGTTCTCGCTCTCGCGCTCCTTCTCGCTCTCGCGCTCGTTCTCGCTCTCGCGCTCGTTCTCTCGCTCGCACTCGTTCTCTCGCTCGCTCTCGCTCTCGTTCTCTCGCTCGTTCTCTCGCTCGTTCTCGTGCTCGCTCTCGCTCTCGTTCTCTCGCTCTCGTTCTCTCGCTCGCTCTCGCTCTCGCTCGTTCTCGTTCTCTCGCTCGCTCTCGCGCTCGCTCTCGCTCTCATTCTCTCGCTCTCGTTCTCTCGGTCGCTCTCGTTCTCTCGCTCGCACTCGTTCTCTCGCTCGCTCTCGCTCTCGTTCTCTCGCTATTGTTCTCTCGCTCGCTCTCGTTCTCTCGCTCGCACTTGTTCTCTCGCTCACTCTCGCGCTCGTTCTCTTCGCTCGCTCTCGTTCTCTCGCTCGCTCTCGTTCTCTCGCTCGCTCTCGTTCTCTCACTCGCTCTCGCTCTCGTTCTCTCGCTCTCTCTCGTTCTCTCGCTCGCTCTCGTTCTCTCGCTCGCTCTCGTTCTCTCGCTCGCTCTCGTTCTCTCGCTCGCTCTCGTTCTCTCGCTCGCTCTCGTTCTCTCGCTCGCTCTCGTTCGCTCTCTCTCTCGTTCTCTCGCTCGCTCTCGCTCTCGTTCTCTCGCTCGCTCTCGTTCTCTCGCTCGCTCTCGTTCTCTCGCTCGCTCGCTCTCTCGCTCGCTCTCGCTCGCTCTCGCTCTCTCGCTCACTCTCTAGCTCGTTCTCTAGCTCGCTCTCGCGCTCGTTCTCTCGCTCGCTCTCGCTCTCTCGCTCGCTCTCGCGCTCGTTCTCTCGCTCGCACTCGTTCTCTCGCTCGCTCTCGCACTGGTTCTCTCACTCGCTTTCGCTCTCGTTCTCTCGCTCGCTCTCGCTCGTTCTTGTTCTCTCGCTCGCTCTCGCGCTCGCTCTCGCTCTCGTTCTCTTGCTCTCGCTCGTTCTCGTTCTCTCGCTCGCTCTCGCTCGTTCTCGTTCTCTCGCTCGCTCTCGCGCTCGTTCTCTAGCTCGCTCTCCGCGCTCGTTCTCTCGCTCGCTCTCGCTCGCTCTCGCGCTCGTTCTCTCGCTCGCACTCGTTCTCTCGCTCGCTCTCGCACTGGTTCTCTCACTCGCTTTCGCTCTCGTTCTCTCGCTCGCTCTCGCTCGTTCTCGTTCTCTCGCTCGCTCTCGCTCGTTCTCGTTCTCGCGCTCGCTCTCGCTCTCGTTCTCTCGCTCTCGTTCTCTCGCTCGCTCTCGTTCTCTCGCTCGCTCTCGCGCTCGCTCTCGCTCTCGTTCTCTCGCTCGTTCTCGTTCTCTCGCTCGCTCTCGCGCTCGCTCTCGTTCTCTCGCTCGCTCTCGTTCTCTCGCTCGCTCTCGTTCTCCTCGCTCGCTCTCGTTCTCTCGCTCGCTCTCGTTCTCTCGCTCGCTCTCGCTCGTTCTCGTTCTCTCGCTCGCTCTCGCGCTCACTCTCGCTCTCGTTCTCTCGCTCTCGTTCTCTCGGTCGCTCTCGTTCTCTCGCTCGCACTCGTTCTCCTCGCTCGCTCTCGCTCTCGTTCTCTCGCTGTCGTTCTCTCGCTCGCTCTCGTTCTCTCGCTCGCACTCGTTCTCTTGCTCGCTCTCGCGCTCGTTCTCTTTGCTCGCTCTCGTTCTCTCGCTCGCTCTCGTTCTCTTGCTCGCTCTCGCGCTCGTTCTCTCGCTCGCTCTCGCTCTCGTTCTCTCGCTCGCTCTCGCGCTCGTTCTCTCGCTCGCTCTCGCGCTCGTTCTCTCGCTCGCTCTCGTTCTCTCGCTCGCTCTCGTTCTCTTGCTCGCGCTTGTTCTCGTTCTCTCACTCGCTCTCGTTCTCTTGCTCGCTCTCGCGCTCGTTCTCTCGCTCGCTCTCGCTCTCGTTCTCTCGCTCGCTCTTGCTCTCGTTCTCTCGCTCGCTCTCGCTCTCGTTCTCTCGCTCGCTCTCATTCTCTCGCTCGCTCTCGCTCTCGTTCTCTCGCTCGCTCTTGCTCTCGTTCTCTCGATCGCTCTCGTGCTCGTTCTCTCGCTCGCTCTCGCTCTCGTTCTCTCGCTCGCTCTCGCTCGCTCTCGCTCTCGTTCTCTCGCTCTCATTCTCTCGCTCGCTCTCGTTCTCTCGCTCTCGCTCTCGTTCTCTCGCTCGCTCTCGTTCTCTCGCTCTGGCTCTCGTTCTCTCGCTCGCTCTCGTTCTCTCGCTCGCTCTCGTTCTCTCGCTCGCTCTCATTCTCTCGCTCACTCTCGTTCTCTCGCTCGCTCTCGCTCGTTCTCGTTCTCTCGCTCGCTCTCGCTCGTTCTCGTTCTCTCGCTCGCTCTCGCTCGTTCTCGTTCTCTCGCTCGCTCTCGCTCTCGTTCTCTCGCTCGCACTCGTTCTCTCGCTCGCTCTCGCGCTCGTTCTCTCACTCGCGCTCGTTCTCTCGCTCGCGCTCGTTCTCTCGCTCGCGCTCGTTCTCTCGCTCGCTCTCGCGCTCGTTCTCTCGCTCGCTCTCGTTCTCTCGCTCGCTCTCGTTCTCTCGCTCGCTCTCGCTCTCGTTCTGTCGCTCGCTCTCGCGCTCGTTCTCTCGCTCGCTCTCGCTCTCGTTCTCTCGCTCGCTCTCGTTCTCTCGCTCGCTCTCATTCTCTCGCTCTCGTTCTCTCGCTCGCTCTCGTTCTCTCGCTCGCTCTCGTTCTCTCGCTCGTTCTCGCGCTCGTTCTCTCGCTCTCGTTCTCTCGCTCGCTCTCATTCTCTCGCTCTCGTTCTCTCGCTCGCTCTCGCGCTCGTTCTCTCGCTCGCTCTCGCCCTCGTTCTCTCGCTCTCGTTCTCTCGCTCGCTCTCATTCTCTCGCTCTCGTTCTCTCGCTCGCTCTCTCTCGCTCTCGTTCTTTCGCTCGCTCTCGCGCTCGTTCTCTCTCGCTCTCATTCTTGCTCTCTCTTGTTTTCTGGCTCTCGTGCTCTCTCTGGGCCTTGCTCTCGTCCTCGTGCCCTCGCTCTCGCCCTCCTGCCCTCGCCCTCGTTCTCTCTCTCTCTCTCTCTCTTGCACTGCCCCGCGCGCTCTAGCTCTCTTATTTCTTTGTGAGCCAGGCTGCAATCCAAGAGCTGGTCTCAGGTCTGGCAGTCCCTAGTTCTGAGCTGGATTTAACCAAGACAAAAGGAGGAAAAGCAAGAGTTCGGCTGGCCGCTTACTCGGGAGGGCCGCTGAGAGTCCACACAGCTGGAGTAGGCACATCCCTCCCCTCCCCTGACCGTGACTCGGTGGGGCAGAGGCTGCTGCTGGCCATATTGGGAAACCCGAGGTACAAACGTGCCAGACATTCGGCAGCAGGGCTTTGCCAGCAAGGGAACTGGCAGGCTGCCTAATGGTCCCTCGGGAGGGTGTAATGCAAAACCAGGGCTTGGAACGCTTCAGAAACCCTCTCGCGTCATTAAAAAAAACTTCATTCAGGTCCTTCCCTACTTTCCCCCACTCCCTCCAGCCCCCACCCCCCCCCTCCCCCCGCCGGGAATCGCACTCTTTTGTTGCAGTCGCCCCGCATTGGGAGTGGGCGTTCTGTATGTAAACAGCTGCCCGTCACGCTGCTGGTGTGCACTCCGTCCAGTGGGTGGCGCACTGGAGCCGGTTGCCGTTGCCCCGGAGGTGGGGGGTGCTTCCTGTTGGCGGACCGCAGGGGCCTCGCGAGTCACTGAATTGGGCGACGGCCCTGTCTCAGTGAGCCTCGCTCTCGCCCCAGAGGTCAGAGTGCCATTGGGGTGGGGGGGGGGGGGCGGGGGTGTCGAGCGCCGCAGCCACGTCTCCCCCCCCCCCCCACCCCGACTGCCGGGACTCGAGAGCTGTTTTGACCGACACCTGCAGGGAAAAAAGAGGCTGGCTGAATTTTCTGGGCCGCACTGTCAAGCTGCTGTCCGTGGGATCGTGCTGTGCACAAAATGGATGCCGCGCTTAGAGATTACAGGCCTGCATGCGCATCCGTGTGTTTGTGTGCGTGAGACTGTGTGTGGATGTCTGTGTGTGTGTGTGTGTGTGTATGTGCTTGTGTGAGACTGTGTGTGGAGGCGTGTGCGTGTTTGTGAGAGACTGGGTGCGCGTGTTTGTGGGTGTGTCGGTGCGTGTGTATCGGTGTTTGTGTGAGACTGTGGGTGTGTGTGTGTGTTTGTGGGTGTGTCGGTGCGCGTGTGTGTCAGTGTTTGTGTGAGACTGTGTGGGTGGGTGTATGGGTGTGCGTGTGTGTTTGTGGGTGTATCGGTGCCTATGTGTGTCGTTTGTGTGAGACTGTGTGGGTGGGTGTATGGGTGTGTGTGTGTGTTTGTGGGTGTGTAGGTGCGTGTGTGTTTGTGGGTGTATGTGTGTTTGTAGGTGTGTCGGTGCGTGTGTTTGTGGGTGTATGTGTGTTTGTAGGTGTGTCGGTGCGTGTGTGTTTGTGGGTGTATGTGTGTTTGTGGGTGTGTCGGTGCCTGTGTGTTTATGTGAGACTGGGTGTGTGTGTTTGTGGGTGTGTCGGTGCGTGTGTGTTTGTGGGTGTATGTGTGTTTGTGGGTGTGTCGGTGCGTGTGTGTTTGTGGGTGTATGTGTGTTTGTGGGTGTGTTGGTGCGTGTGTGTTTGTGGGTGTATGTGTGTTTGTGGGTGTGTCGGTGTGTGTGTGTGTTTGTGTGAGACTGGGTGTGTGTGTGTTTGTGGGTGTGTCGGTGCTTGTGTGTTTGTGGCTGTGTGTGTGTATGTGGGTGTGTGTATGTGGGTGCCTGTTTGTGTGTGAGAGAGAGACTGTGAGTCTGCTCTCTGTATTCATCTCCCCCACCAACCACCACCACCACCACCCTGCCCACCCATCGGCTTGCGATTGTCAACAGAAACAGAGACGTTTCTGCCTGTCACTGGGATCTTCTGTCTGGAGACTTTCCGGCGCTCGGGAGCTGTTCTGGGAAGGGCTGCCACACTCACACTGCACTGTACCCCTGGCTCGCCAATAAAACTGAACGTCAAGGACAGCTGATTGTAGCCAGAGCCGAGGGTGGTGCCTTCCTCGGTAATGCTTTGTCCCTCGCCCTCCCTTCTCCCTCCACGGCCATTCTCTGCACTTCCAGAACTCTCCCACAGTGACAGCTCACGCCTCGTCTCACCCTCACACTAACGCTGTGGTAATACCGGCTCCCCCCTTAGCCGGCACACAGCGAGCCTCCCCCGGGTTTCACTGAGGCAGGGGCAGGCGGGGTAGTCCAGTGAGATCACTAAGCCAGGCCCGGGTGTCCCATCCACTGCACCCCCCCCCAAACCCCCACCCTCGTGTGGGCGTTGATTGAGTGACTGAGACAGACAGGGTCAGGGCTGAACACCGATGTTTCGTCCCACAACACGCTCGCTCGCTCACACACGCACTCCCTCTCTCGCGTGTGCACTCACACACACCACACACACACTCCCTCTCTCACATGTGCACTCACACACACACTCTCGCGTGTGTACTCACACACACCACACACACACTCCCTCTCTCATGTGTGCACTCACACACACACTCTCGCGTGTGTACTCACACGCGCACACACACCCACACACACCCTCTCTCTCTCTCGCATGTGTACTCACACACACCACACACACACTCCCTCTCTCACGTGTGCACTCACACACACTCTCGCGTGTGTACTCACACGCGCACACACACCCACACACACCCTCTCTCTCTCGCGTGTGCACTCACACACACACACTCCCTCTCTCACATGTGCACTCACACACACACTCTCGCGTGTGTACTCACACACACCCACACACACCCTCTCTCTCTCGCGTGTGCACTCACACACACACACACACACACACTCACACATATGCACGCACACACTCCATGCACGCTCTCTCACGCACAGCCACCACACTCATGCTCACACCCCCCCCACACACACACACACACTTGTTCACACAAGCTCTTGCACGCTTACATGCTCACTCATGCACAAACGACACATACTTGCGCGCGCAGGCTCTCACACAGGCTCTCTCACACGCGCACTCACACACATGATCACACACAGGAGCTCATGCATACGTCCACTCGTGCCCACTCTCTCTCTCTCTCTCCCTCCCTCCCCCCCCACCCACCCACACACACACACACACACACACGTTCACTCGCACACGTGCACATGCTTGCACACAATCTCGCATACGTGGTCACTCACACAGACACACACACTACACATTTTCTCTCGTGCTCTAACATAAGCTCACGCTCACACATACTTGCCCACATGCCCACTCTCTCACTTGCACGCACACATGCACACTCACTCTCACATGCGTGCTCAATCTCGCGCACACCCGCACACACTCACATGCACACGTTCACGCACACAGTAACACAAACTCTAACACTAACACGGTCTCTTGCACAAATACTCTCACACTCGCACTCAAAAACACCCAAGCTCTTGCTCTCACACTCGTTCTCACTGTGGATATTTGTGTGTGTATGTGTCTGGCTCTGGGTATATGTGTGTGTGTGTGTGTATGTGTGTGTCTGCCTCTGGAAGTGTGCATGTGTGTGTGTCTGCCTCTGGAAGTGTGCATGTGTGTGTGTCTGCCTCTGGGGGAGTGTGTGTGTGTGTGTGTGTGTGTGTGTGTGTGTGTGTGTGTGTGTGTGTGTGTGTGTGTGTGTGTGTGTGTGTGGGGCTCTGGGTGTGTCTGTCTGGCTCTGGGTGTGTATGGGTGTGTGTCTGATTCTGGCTGTGTGTACTTGTGTCTGGTACTGGGTCGGTGTATGTGTCTGGCTCTGGGGGCGGGGTGTGTGTTTGTGTGTCTGTCTGTCTCTGGTGTGTGTGTGGGTCTGGCTCTGGCTCTGGGAGTGTGTGTGTGTGGGTCTGGGAGTGTGCGTGTGTGTGGGTCTGGCTCTGGGAGTGTGTGTGTGTGTGGGTCTGGCTCTGGGTGTGTGTGTGTGGGTCTGGCTCTGGCTCTGGGAGTGTGTGTGTGTGGGTCTGGGAGTGTGTGTGTGTGTGTCTGGCTCTGAGGGGGTGTGTGGGTGTGGCCCTGGGTGTGTGTGTGGGTCTGGCTCTGGCTCTGGAGTGTGTGTGTGTGGGTCTGGGAGTGTGTGTGTGTGTGTGTGTGTGTGTGTGTGTGTGTGTGTGTGTGTGTGTGTGTGTGTGTCTGGCTCTGGGAGTGTGTGTGTGTGTGGGTCTGGCTCTGGGTGTGTGTGTGGGTCTGGCTCTGGGAGTGTGTGTGTGTGTGTGTGGGTCTGGCTCTGGGAGTGTGTGTGTGTGTGTGTGTGTGTGTGTGTGTGTGTGTGTGGGTCTGGCTCTGGGAGTGTGCGTGTGTGTGTGGGTCTGGAGTGTGTGTGTGTGTGTGTGTGTGTGTGTGGCTCTGGGAGTGTGTGTGGGTCTGGCTCTGGCTGTGTGTGTGTGGGTCTGGGAGTGTGTGTGTGTGGGTCTGGCTCGGGAGTGTGTGTGTGTGGGTCTGGCTCGGGTGTGTGTGTGTGTATGTGTGTGGGTCTGGCCCTGGGTGTGTGTCTGTGTGTGTGTGTGGGTCTGGCTCTGGGAGTGTGTATGTGTGTGGGTCTGGCTCTGGGTGTGTGTGGGGGTCTGGCTCTGTGTGTGTGTGTGTGTGTGTGTGTGTGTGTGTGGGTCTGGCTCTGGGTGTGTGTATGTGTGTGGGTCTGGCTCTGGTCTGTGTATGTGTGTGGGTCTGGCTCTGGGTGTGTGTGTGTGTGTGGGTCTGGCTCTGGGTGTGTGTGTGTGTGTGGGTCTGGCTCTGGGAGTGTGTGTGTGGGTCTGGGATTGTGTGTGTGTGTGGGTCTGGCTCTGGGAGTGTGTGTGTGTGTGGGTCTGGCTCTGGGAGTGTGTGTGTGGGTCTGGGAGTGTGTGTGTGTGTGTGTGTGGGGTCTGGGAGTGTGTGTGTGTGGGTCTGGGAGTGTGTGTGTGTGGGTCTGGGAGTGTGTGTGTGTGTGTGGGGCGGGGGTCTGGGAGTGTGTGTGTGTGTGGGGGGGTCTGGGAGTGTGTGTGTGTGTGGGCCTGGGAGTATGTGTCTGTGTGTGGGTCTGGCTCTGGGAGTGTGTGTCTGGGAGTGTGTCTGTGTGTGTGTGTGGGGTCTGCGAGTGTGTGTGTGTGTGCCTCTGGGGGGTGTGTGTGTGTGTGTGTGTGGGTCTGGGAGTGTGTGTGTGTGGGTCTGGGAGTGTGTGTGTGTGTGTATGTGTGTGGGTCTGGGAGAGTGTGTGTGTGGGAGTGTGTGTGTGTGGGTCTGGGAGTGTGTGTGTGTGTGTGGGTCTGGCTCTGGGAGTGTGTGTGTGGGTCTGCTCTGGGAGTGTGTGTGTGGGTCTGGCTCTGGGAGTGTGTGTGTGGGTCTGGAGTGTGTGTGTGTGGGTCTGGCTCTGGGAGTGTGTGTGTGTGTGTGTGTGTCTGGCTCTGGGAGTGTGTGTGTGTGTGGGTCTGGCTCTGGCAGTGTGTGTGTGGGTCTGGGAGTGTGTGTGTGTGTGTGGGTCTGGGAGTGTGTGTGTGTGGGTCTGGGAGTGTGTGTGTGTGTGGGGGGGGGGGGGGGGCGGGGTCTGGGAGTGTGTGTGTGTGTGTGTGGGGGGGTCTGGGAGTGTGTGTGTGGTGTGGGCCTGGGAGTATGTGTCTGTGTGTGGGTCTGGCTCTGGGAGTGTGTGTCTGGGAGTGTGTCTGTGTGTGTGTGTGGGTCTGCGAGTGTGTGTGTGTCTGGCTCTGGGGGTGTGTGTGTGTGTGGGTCTGGGAGTGTGTGTGTGTGTGTCTGGCTCTGGGAGTGTGTGTGTGTGGGGGTCTGGGAGTCCTGTGTGTGTGTGTCTGGCTCTGGAAGTGTGTGTGTGTGGGGGTCTGGGAGTGTGTGTGTGTGTGTGGGTCTGGCTCTGGGAGTGTGTGTGTGTGTGTGTGGCTCTGGGAGTGTGTGTGTGTGTGGGTCTGGCTCTGGGAGTGTGTGTGTGTGTGTCTGGCTCTGGGAGTGTGTGTGTGTGTGTGTGTGTGTCTGGCTCTGGGAGTGTGTGTGTGTGTGTGTGTGGCTCTGGGAGTGTGTGTGTGTGTGTGTGTGTGTGTGTCTGGCTCTGGGAGTGTGTGTGTGTGGGGGTCTGGGAGTGTGTGTGTGTGTGTGGGTCTGGCTCTGGGAGTGTGTGTGTGTGTGTGTGTGGCTCTGGGAGTGTGTGTGTGGTGTGTGTGTCTGGCTCTGGGAGTGTGTGTGTGTGTGTGTGTGTGGGGGGGGTCTGGCTCTGGGAGTGTGGGTCTGGGAGTGTGTGTGTGTGTGTGTGTGTGTGTGTGTGTGTCTGGGAGTGTATGTGTTTGTGTGGGTCTGGCTCTGGGAGTGTGTGTGTGGGTCTGGGAGTGTGTGTGGTGAGAGTCTGGGTGTGTGTGTGTGTGTGGGTCTGGGAGTGTGTGTGTGTGTGTGGGTCTGGCTCTGGGAGTGTGTGTGTGTGTGTGTGTGTGTGTGGCTCTGGGAGTGTGTGTGTGTGTGTGTGTGTGTGTCTGGCTCTGGGAGTGTGTGTGTGTGTGTGTGTGGGGGGGGTCTGGCTCTGGGAGTGTGGGTCTGGGAGTGTGTGTGTGTGTGTGTGTGTGTGTGTGTGTGTCTGGGAGTGTATGTGTTTGTGTGGGTCTGGCTCTGGGAGTGTGTGTGTGGGTCTGGGAGTGTGTGTGTGTGAGAGTCTGGGTGTGTGTGTGTGTGTGTGTGTGTGTGTGTGTGGGTCTGGCTGTGGGAGTGTGTGTGTGTGTGGTGTGTGTGGGTCTGGGAGTGTGGTGTGTGTGTGTGTGTGTGGGTCTGGCTGTGGGAGTGTGTGTGTGTGTGTGTGTGGGTTGGGAGTGTGTGTGTGTGTGTGGGTCTGGGAGTGTGTGTGTGTGTGTGTGTTGGCTCTGGGAGTGTGTGTGTGGGTCTGGGTGTGTGTGTGTGTGTGGGTCTGGCTCTGGGAGTGTGTGTGTGTGTGGGTCTGGGAGTGTGTGTGTGTGTGGGTCTGGCTCTGGGGGGTGTGTGTGTGTGTGTGTATGTCTGGCTCTGGGAGTGTGTGTGTGTGTCTGGGAGTGTGTGTGTGTGGTGTGTGTGTGTGGCTCTGG
>JANJGN010002908.1:0-56153 GCA_026770705.1 Isurus oxyrinchus
CACTATGTAGTTTTCAGTGTCTCACTGTGCAGTTTTCAGTGTGTCACTGTGAAGTTTTCTGTATCTCACTGTGTATTTTTCATTGTTTCACTATGTCACTTTCATTTTCTCACTGTGTCGTTTTCAGTGTCTCTCTGTGAAGTATTCAGTACCTTGCTTTGCAGTTTTCATTGTTTCACTGTATGGTTTTCAGTGTCTCGCTGTGTAGTTTTCAGTGTGCTGTTTTCAGTGTCTCACTATGTCGCTTTCATTGTCTCACTGTGTCGTTTTCAGTGTCTCACTGTGTTGTTTTCAGTGTCTCACTGTGTAGTTTTCATTGTCTCACTGTGTCGTTTTCAGTACCTCGCTTTGTAGTTTTCATTGTCCCACTGTGTAGTATTTATTGTCTCACTGTTTAGTTTTCAGTGTCTCACTGTGCACTTTTCAGTGTGTCACTGTGTAGTTTTCAGTTTCTCACTGTGTTGTTTTCAGTGTCTCACTATGTCGCTTTCATTGTCTCACTGTGTCGTTATCAGTGTATCACTGTGTAGTTTTCTGTATCTCACTTTGTAGTTTTCAGTGTCTCACTATGTCACTTTCATTGTCTCACTGTGCAGTTTTCACTGTCTCACTGTGCAGTTTTCACTGCCTCACGGTGTAGTTTTCATTGTCTCACTGTGAAGTATTCAGTAGCTCGCTTTGTAGTTTTCATTGTTTCACTGTGTGGTTTTCAGTGTCTCGCTGTGTAGTTTTCAGTGTCTCACTGTGCAGTTCTCAGTGTCTCACTATGTCGCTTTCATTGTCTCTCTGTTTTATTTTCAATGATCACTGTGCAGTTTTCTTTGTCTCACTGTGTAGTTTTCAGTGTCTCATTGTGTCGCATTCAGTGTCTCACTGTGTGGTTTTCTGGTCTCACTGTGTAGTATTCATTGTCTCACTGTGTCTTTTTCAGTGTCACACTGTTGTTTTCATTGTCTCACTGTGTAGTTTTCTTTGTCTCACTGTGTCGTGTTCAGTGTCTCACTGTGTACTTTTCATTGTCTCACTGTGCAGTTTTCATTGTCTCACAGTGAAGTATTCAGTACCTCGCTTTGTGGTTTTCATTGTTTCACTGTGTGTTTTTCAATGTCTCACTGTGTAGCTTTCAGTGTCTCACTGTGTAGTTTTCAGTGTCTCACTGTGTAGTTTTCAGTGTCTCATTGTGTAGTTTTCAGTGTCTCACTATGTCGCATTCAGTGTCTCACTGTGCACTTTTCAGTGTCTCACTGTGCAATTTTCAGTGCGTCACTGTGTAGTTTCCATTGTCTCACTGTATCGTATTCAGTGTCTCACTGTGTATTTTTCATTGTCTCACTGTCAAGTATTCAGTACCTCGCTTTGTAGTTTTCATTGTTTCCCTGTGTATTTTTATGTGTCTCACTGTGCAGTTTTCAGTGTCTCACCATGTCGCTTTCATTGTCTCACTGTGTTGTTTTCAGTTTCTCACAGTGTCGTTTTCAGTGTCTCACTGTGTAGTTTTCCTTGTCTCACTGTGTAGTTTTCAGTACCTCGCTTTGTAGTTTTCATTGTCGAACTGTGTAGTTTTTAGTGTCTCACTGTGCAGTTTTCAGTGTGTCACTGTGTAGTTTTCTGTTTCTCACTGTGTAGATTTCAGTGTCTCACTATGTCGCTTTCATTGTCTCACTGTGTCGTTATCAGTGTATCACTGTGAAGTACTCAGTACCTCGGTTTGTGGTTTTCATTGTTTCACTGTGTGTTTTTCAATTTCTCACTGTGTAGCTTTCAGTGTCTCACTGTGTAGTTTTCAGTGTCTCACTCTGCAGTTTTCAGTGTCTCATTGTGTAGTTTTCAGTGTCTCACTATGTCGCATTCAGTGTCTCACTGTGTACTTTTCAGTGTCTCACTGTGCAATTTTCAGTGCGTCACTGTGTAGTTTCCATTGTCTCACGGTGTCGTATTCAGTTTCTCACTGTGTGTTTTTCATTGTCTCACTGTCAAGTATTCAGTACCTCGCTTTGTAGTTTTCATTGTTTCCCTGTGTAGTTTTCAGTGTCTCACTTTGCAGCTTTCAGTGTCTCACCATGTCGCTTTCATTGTCTCACTGTGTCGTTTTCAGTTTCTCACAGTGTCGTTTTCAGTGTCTCACTGTGTAGTTTTCCTTGTCTCACTGTGTAGTTTTCAGTACCTCGCTTTGTAGTTTTCATTGTCGAACTGTGTAGTTTTTAGTGTCTCACTGTGCAGTTTTCAGTGTGTCACTGTGTAGTTTTCTGTTTCGCACTGTGTAGATTTCAGTGTCTCACTATGTCGCTTTCATTGTCTCACTGTGTCGTTATCAGTGTATCACTGTGTAGTTTTCTGTGTCTCACTGTGTAGTTTTCAATGACTCACTATGTCGCATTCAGTGTCTCACTATGTAGTTTTCAATGTATCACTGTGCAGTTTTCAGTGTGTCACTGTGTAGTTTTCTGTATCTCACTGTGTAGTTTTCAGTGTCTCACTATGTCACTTTCATATCTCACCGTCTCTTTTTCAGTGTCTCACTATGTCGCTTTCATTGTCTCTCTGTTTCATTTTCAATGTCTCACTGTGTAGTTTTTAAGTATCTCACTGTGTAGTTTTCAGTACCTCGCTTTGTAGTTTTCAGTGTCTCACTGTGTAGTTTTTAGTGTCTCACTGTGTAGTTTTCAGTGTATCACTGTGCAGTTTTCAGTGTGTCACTGTGTTGTTTTCTGTATCTCATTGTGTAGTTTTCAGTGTCTCACTATGTCACTTTCATTATCTCACCATGTCTTTTTCAGTGTCTCTGTGCAGTTTTCAGTGTCACACTGTTGTTTGCATTGTCTCACTGTTTCATTTTCAATGTCTCATGTGTAGTTTTCAGTGTCTCACTGTGTAGTTTTTAGTGTCTCACTGTGCTGTTTTCAGTGTCTCACTATGTCGCTTTCATTGTCTCACTGTTTCGTTTTCAGTGTCTCACTGTGTAGTTTTCATTGTCTCACTGTGTAGTTTTTATTGTCTCACTGTGTAGTTTTCAGTGTCTCACTGTGCAGTTTTCAGTGTGTCACTGTGTAGTTTTCTGTTTCTCTCTGTGTAGTTTTCAGTGTCTCACTATGTCGCTTCCATTGTCTCACTGTGTCGTTATCAGTTTATCACTGTGTAGTTTTCTGTATCTCACTGTGTAGTTTTCAGTGTCTCACTATGTCACTTTCATTGCCTCGCTGTGCAGTTTTCAGTGTCTCACTGTGCAGTTTTCACTGTCTCACTGTGTAGTTTTCATTGTCTCACTGTGTAGTTTTCATTGTCTCACTGTGTCGTTTTCAGTGTCTCACTGTGTAGTTTTCATTGTCTCACTGTGAAGTATTCAGTAGCTCGCTTTGTAGTTTTCATTTGTTTCACTGTCTGGTTTTCAGTGTCTCGCTGTGTAGTTTTCAGTGTCTCACTGTGCAGTTTTCAGTGTCTCACTATGTCGCTTTCATTGTCTCACTGTTTCATTTTCAATGATCACTGTGTAGTTTTCTTTGTCTCACTGTGTAGTTTTCAGTGACTCACTATGTCGCATTCAGTGTCGCACTGTGTGGTTTTCCGGTCTCACTGTGTAGTATTCTTTGTCTCACTGTGTCGTTTTCAGTGTCACACTTTAGTTTTCATTGTCTCAGTGTCGTTTTCAGTGTCTCACTGTGTAGCTTTCATTGTCTCACTGTGAAGTATTCAGTAACTCGCTTTATATTTTTCATAGTTTCACTGTGTGGTTTTCAATGTCTCACTGTGTCGTATTCAGTGTCTCACTGTGTCGTTTTCAGTACCTCGCTTTGTAGTTTTCGTTGTCTCACTGTGTAGTTTTCAGTGTCTCACTATGTCCCATTCAGTGTTTCACTGTGTCGTTATCTGGGTCTCACTGTGTAGTATTCATTGTCTCACTGTGTCGTTTTCAGTGTCACACTGTTGTTTTCATTGTCTCACTGTGTAGTTTTCATTGTGTCACTGTGTCGTTTTCAGTACCTCGCTGTGTAGTTTTAATTGTCTCACTGTGTAGTTTTCAGTGTCTCACTGGGTCGTTTTCCGGGTCTCACTGTGTAGTATTCATTGTCTCACTGTGTCCTTTTCAGTGTCACACTGTTGTTTTCAATGTCTCACTGTGTAGTTTTCAGTGTCTCTCTGTGTAGCTTTCATTGTCTCCCTTTGTAGTTTACAGAACCTCGCTTTGTAGTTTTCATTGTTTCACTGTCTTGTTATTAGTGTCTCACTGTATAGTTTTCAATGTCTCACTGTGTAGTGTTCAGTACCTCGCTTTGTAGTTTTCATTGTCTCACTGTGTGGTTTTCAGTTTCTCACTGTGTAGTTTTCAGTGTGTCACTGTGTAGTTTTCTGTATCTCACTGTGTATTTTTCATTGTTTCACTATGTCACTTTCATTGTCTCACTGTGTCGTTTTCAGTGTCTCACTGTGAAGTATTCAGTACCTCGCTTTGTAGTTTTCATTGTTTCACTGTGTGGTTTTCAGTTTCTCACTGTGTAGTTTTCAGTGTCTCACTGTGTAGTTTTCAGTGTCTCACTGTGTCGTTTTCAGTGTCTCACTGTGTCGTTTTCAGTGTCTCACTGTGTCGTTTTCAGTGTCTCACCGTGTACTTTTCATTGTCTCACTGTGTAGTTTTCAGTACCTCGCTTCGTAGTTTTCATTGTCTCACTGTGTAGTTTTTATTGTCTCACTGTGGAGTTTTCAGTATCTCACTGTGCAGTGTTCAGTGCCTCACTGTGTAGTTTTCTCTTTCTCACTGTGCAGTTTTCAGTGTCTCACTATCTCGCTTTCATTGTCTCACTGTGTCGTTATCAGTGTATCACTGTGTAGTTTTCTGTATCTCACTGTGTCATTTTCAGTGTCTCACTATGTCACTTTCATTGCCTCGCTGTGCAGTTTTCAGTGTCTCACTGTGCAGTTTTCACTGTCTCACTGTGTAGTTTTCATTGTCTCATTGTGTATTTTTCATTGTCTCACTGTGTAGTATTCAGTACCTCACTTTGTAGTTTTCATTGTCTCACTGTGTCCTTTTCAGTGTCACACTGTTGTTTTCATTGTCTCACTGTGTAGTTTTCAGTGTCTCTCTGTCTTGCTTTCAGTGTCGGATTTGTAGTTTACAGTACCTCGCTTTGTAGTTTTCATTGTTTCACTGTCTTGTTATTAGTGTCTCACTGTGTAGTTTTCAGTGTCTCACTGTGTAGTGTTCAGTACCTCGCTTTGTAGTTTTCATTGTCTCACTGCCAAGTTTTTAGTGTTTCACTGTATAGTTTTCAGTGTCTCACTGTGCAGTTTCAGTGTGTCACTGTGTAGTTTTCAGTGTCTCACTATGCATTTTTCATTGTTTCACTATGTCACTTTCATTTTCTCACTGTGTCGTTTTCAGTGTCTCACTGTGAAGTATTCAGTACCTCGCTTTGTAGTTTTCATTGTTTCACTGTATGGTTTTCAGTGTCTCGCTGTGTAGTTTTCAGTGTCTCAGTGTGCTGTTTTCAGTGTCTCTCTATGTCGCTTTCATTGTCTCACTGTGTAGTTTTCAATGTCTCACTGTGTCGTTTTCAGTGTCTCACTGTGTCATTTTCAGTGTCTCACTGTGTCGTTTTCATTGTCTCACTGTGTCGTTTTCAGTGTCTCACTGTGTACTTTTCATTGTCTCACTGTGTAGTTTTCAGTACCTTGCTTCGAAGTTTTCATTGTCTCACTGTGTAGTTTTTATTGTCTCACTGTGTAGTTTTCAGTGTCTCACTGTGCAGTTTTCCGTTTGTCACTGTGTAGTTTTCTGTTTCTGACTGTGTAGTTTTCAGTGTCTCACTATGTCGCTTTCATTGTCTCACTGTGTCGTTTTCAGTCTATCACTGTGTAGTTTTCTGTATCTCGCTGTGTAGTTTTCAGTGTCTCACTATGTCACTTTCATTGCATCGCTGTGCAGTTTTCAGTGTCACACTGTGTATTTTTCATTGTCTCACTGTGAAGTATTCAGTAGCTCGCTTTGTCGTTTTCATTGTTTCACTGTGTGGTTTTCAGTGTCTCGCTGTGTAGTTTTTAGTGTCTCACTTTGTAGTTTTCAGTGTCTCACTATGTCTCATTCAGTATCTCACTGTGTCGTTTTCCGGGTCTCACTGCGTAGTATTCATTGTCTCACTGTGTCGTTTTCAGTGTCACACTGTTGTTTTCATTGTCTCACTGTGTAGTTTTCTTTGTCTCACTGTGTAGTTTTCAGTGTCTCACTGTGTCGTGTTCTGTGTCTCACTTTGTAGTTTTCATTGTCTCACTGTGTCGTGTTCAGTGTCTCACTGTGTGGTTTTCATTGTCTCACTGTGAAGCATTCAGTGTCTCATTTTGAAGTATTCAGTACGTCGCTTTGTGGTTTTCATTGTTTCACTGTGTGGTTTTCAATGTCTCACTGTGTAGTTTTCAGTGTCTCAATGTGTCGCATTCAGTGTCTCACTGTCTTGTATTCCGGGTCTCACTGTGTAGTACTGTGTCTCACTGTGTCGTTTTCAGTGTCACACTGTTGTTTTCATTGTCTCACTGTGTAGTTTTCAGTACCTCGCTGTGTAGTTTTCATTGTCTCACTGTGTAGTTTTCAGTGTCTCACTGTGTCGCATTCAGTGTCTCACTGTGACGTTTTCCGGGTCTCACTGTGTAGTATTCATTGCCTCACTGTGTAGTTTTCAGTGTCTCACTATGTCGCATTCAGTGTCTCACTATGTAGTTTTCAGTGTCTCACTGCGCAGTTTTCAGTGTGTCACTGTGTAGTTTTCTGTATCTCACTGTGTATTTTTCATTGTTTCACTATGTCACTTTCATTTTCTCACTGTGTCGTTTTCAGTGTCTCACTGTGAAGTATTCAGTACCTCGCTTTGTAGTTTTCATTGTTTCACTGTGTGGTTTTCAGTTTCTCACTGTGTAGTTATCCGGGTCTCACTGTGTAGTTTTCAGTGTCTCACTGTGTCGTTTTCAGTGTCTCACTGTGTCGTTTTCAGTGTCTCACTGTGTAGTTTTCAGTGTCTCACTGTGTAGTGTTCAGTACCTCGCTTTGTAGTTTTCATTGTCTCACTGCCTAGTTTTTAGTGTCTCACTGTATAGTTTTCAGTGTCTCACTGTGCAGTTTTCAGTGTGTCACTGTGTAGTTTTCAGTGTCTCACTATGCATTTTTCATTGTTTCACTATGTCACTTTCATTTTCTCACTGTGTCGTTTTCAGTGTCTCACTGTGAAGTATTCAGTACCTCGCTTTGTAGTTTTCATTGTTTCCCTTTATGGTTTTCATTGTCTCGCTGTGTAGTTTTCAGTGTCTCAGTGTGCTGTTTTCAGTGTCTCACTATGTCGCTTTCATTGTCTCACTGTGTAGTTTTCAATGTCTCACTGTGTCGTTTTCAGTGTCTCACTGTGTCATTTTCAGTGTCTCACTGTGTCGTTTTCATCGTCTCACTGTGTACTTTTCATTGTCTCACTCTGTAGTTTTCAGTACCTTGCTTCGAAGTTTTCATTGTCTCACTGTGTAGTTTTTATTGTCTCACTGTGTAGTTTTCAGTGTCTCACTGTGCAGTTTTCCGTGTGTCACTGTGTAGTTTTCTGTTTCTCACTGTGTAGTTTTCAGTGTCTCACTATGTCATTTTCAGTGTCTCACTGTGTCGTTTTCATTCTATCACTGTGTAGTTTTCTGTATCTCACTGTGTAGTTTTCAGTGTCTCACTATGTCACTTTCATTGCCTCGCTTTGCAGTTTTCAGTGTCTCATTGTGTATTTTTCATTGTCTCACTGTGAAGTATTCAGTAGCTCGCTTTGTCGTTTTCATTGTTTCACTGTGTGGTTTTCAGTGTCTCGCTATGTAGTTTTTAGTGTCTCACTGTGCAGTTTTCAGTGTCTCACTATGTCGCTTTCATTGTCTCACTGTTTCATTTTCAATGATCACTGTGTAGTTTTCTTTGTCTCACTGTGTAGTTTTCAGTGTCTCACTGTGTAGTTTTCAGTGTCTCACTATGTCTCATTCAGTGTCTCACTGTGTCGTTTTCCGGGTCTCACTGCGTAGTATTCATTGTCTCACTGTGTCGTTTTCAGTGTCACACTGTTGTTTTCATTGTCTCACTGTGTAGTTTTCTTTGTCTCACTGTGTAGTTTTCAGTGTCTCACTGTGTCGTGTTCAGTGTCTCACTGTGTAGTTTTCATTGTCTCACTGTGTCGTGTTCAGTGTCTCACTGTGTAGTTTTCATTGTCTCACTGTGTCGTGTTCAGTGTCTCACTGTGTAGTTTTCATTGTCTCACTGTGAAGCATTCAGTGTCTCACTTTGAAGTATTCAGTACGTCGCTTTGTGGTTTTCATTGTTTCACTGTGTGGTTTTCAATGTCTCACTGTGTAGTTTTCAGTGTCTCAATGTGTCGCATTCAGTGTCTCACTGTTGGTATTCCGGGTCTCACTGTGTAGTACTGTGTCTCACTGTGTCGTTTTCAGTGTCACACTATTCTTTTCATTGTCTCACTGTGTAGTTTTCAGTACCTCGCTGTGTAGTTTTCATTGTCTCACTGTGTAGTTTTCAGTGCCTCACTGTGTCGCATTCAGAGTCTCACTGTGACGTTTTCCGGGTCTCACTGTGTAGTATTCATTGCCTCACTGTGTAGTTTTCAGTGTCTCACTATGTCGCATTCAGTGTCTCACTGGGTCGTTTTCCGGGTCTCTCTGTGTAGTATTCATTGTCTCACTGTGTCCTTTTCAGTGTCACACTGTTGTTTTCATTGTCTCACTGTGCAGTTTTCAGTGTCTCTCTGTGTAGCTTTCATTGTCTCCCTTTGTAGTTTACGGTACCTCGCTTTGTAGTTTTCATTGTTTCACTGTCTTGTTATTAGTGTCTCACTGTGTAGTTTTCAGTGTCTCACTGTGCAGTGTTCAGTACCTCGCTTTGTAGTTTTCATTGTCTCACTGCCTAGTTTTTAGTGTCTCACTGTATAGTTTTCAATGTCTCACTGCGCAGTTTTCAGTGTGTCACTGTGTAGTTTTCTGTATCTCACTGTGTATTTTTCATTGTTTCACTATGTCACTTTCATTGTCTCACTTTGTCGTTTTCAGTGTCTCACTGTGAAGTATTCAGTACCTCGCTTTGTAGTTTTCATTGTTTCACTGTGTGGTTTTCAGTTTCTCACTGTGTAGTTTTCAGTGTCTCACTGTGTCGTTTTCAGTGTCTCACTGTGTCGTTTTCAGTGTCTCACTGTGTACTTTTCATTGTCTCACTGTGTAGTTTTCAGTACCTCGCTTTGTAGTTTTCATTGTCTCACTGTGTAGTTTTTATTGTCTCACTGTGTAGTTTTCAGTGTCTCACTATGTAGTTTTCTCTTTCTCACTGTGCAGTTTTCAGTGTCTCACTATCTCGCTTTCATTGTCTCACTGTGTCGTTATCAGTTTATCACTGTGTAGTTTTCTGTATCTCACTGTGTAGTTTTCAGTGTCTCACTATGTCACTTTCATTGCCTCGCTGTGCAGTTTTCAGTGTCTCACTGTGCAGTTTTCACTGTCTCACTGTGTAGTTTTCATTGTCTCACTGTGTCGTTTTCAGTGTCTCACTGTTTAGTTTTCATTTTCCCACAGTGAAGTATTCAGTACCTCGCTTTGTAGTTTTCATTGTCTCACTGTGTCCTTTTCAGTGTCACACAGATGTTTTCATTGTCTCACTGTGTAGTTTTCAGTGTCTCTCTGTGTAGCTTTCAGTGTCTCACTTTGTAGTTTGCAGTACCTCACTTTGTAGTTTTCATTGTTTCACTGTCTTGTTATTAGTGTCTCACTGTGTAGTTTTCAGTGTCTCACTGTGTAGTGTTAGGTACCTCGCTTTGTAGTTTTCATTGTCTCACTGCCGAGTTTTTAGTGTCTCACTGTATAGTTTTCAGTGTCTCACTGTGCAGTTTTCAGTTTGTCACTATGTAGTTTTCAGTGTCTCACTATGCATTTTTCATTGTTTCACTATGTCACTTTCATTTTCTCACTGTGTCGTTTTCAGTGTCTCACTGTGAAGTATTCAGTACCTCGCTTTGTAGTTTTCATTGTTTCACTGTATGGCTTTCAGTGTCTCGCTGTGTAGTTTTCAGTGTCTCAGTGTGCTGTTTTCAGTACCTCGCTTTGTAGTTTTCATTGTTTCACTGTGTGGTTTTCAGTTTCTCACTGTGTACTTTTCAGTGTCTCACTGTGCAATTTTCAGTGCGTCACTGTGTAGTTTCCATTGTCTCACTGTGTCGTATTCAGTGTCTCACTGTGTGTTTTTCATTGTCTCACTGTCAAGTATTCAGTACCTCGCTTTGTAGTTTTCATTGTTTCCCTGTGTAGTTTTCAGTGTCTCACTGTGCAGTTTTCAGGGTCTCACCATGTCGCTTTCATTGTCTCACTGTGTCATTTTCAGTTTCTCACAGTGTCGTTTTCAGTGTCTCACTGTGTAGTTTTCCTTGTCTCACAGTGTAGTTTTCAGTACCTCGCTTTGTAGTTTTCATAGTTGAACTGTGTAGTTTTTAGTGTCTCACTGTGCAGTTTTCAGTGTGTCACTGTGTAGTTTTCTGTTGCTCACTGTGTAGATTTCAGTGCCTCACTATGTCACTTTCATTGTCTCACTGTGTCGTTATCAGTCTATCACTGTGTAGTTTTCTGTGTCTCACTGTGTATTTTTCAATGATTCACTATGTCGCATTCAGTGTCTCTCTATGTAGTTTTCAATGTATCACTGTGCAGTTTTCAGTGTGCCACTGTGTAGTTTTCTGTATCTCACTGTGTAGTTTTCAGTGTCTCACTATGTCACTTTCATATCTCACCGTCTCTTTTTCAGTGTCTCACTTTGTCGCTTTCATTGTCTCACTGTTTCATTTTCAATGTCTCACTGTGTAGTTTTTAAGTATCTCACTGTGTAGTTTTCAGTACCTCGCTTTGTAGTTTTCAGTGTCTCACTGTGTAGTTTTTAGTGTCTCACTGTGTAGTTTTCAGTGTATCACTGTGCAGTTTTCAGTGTGTCACTGTGTAGTTTTCTGTATCTCATTGTGTAGTTTTCAGTATCTCACTATGTCACTTTCATTATCTCACCGTGTCTTTTTCAGTGTCTCTGTGCAGTTTTCAGTGTCACACTGTTGTTTGCATTGTCTCACTGTTTCATTTTCAATGTCTCATGTGTAGTTTTCAGTGTCTCACTGTGTAGTTTTTAGTGTCTCACTGTGCTGTTTTCAGTGTCTCACTATGTCGCTTTCATTGTCTCACTGTGTCGTTTTCAGTGTCTCACTGTGTAGTTTTCATTGTCTCACTGTGTAGTTTTTATTGTCTCACTGTGTAGTTTTCAGTGTCTCACTGTGTAGTTTTCAGTGTGTCACTGTGTAGTTTTCTGTTTCTCTCTGTGTAGTTTTCAGTGTCTCACTATGTCGCTTCCATTGTTTCACTGTGCCGTTATCAGTTTATCACTGTGTAGTTTTCTGTATCTCACTGTGTAGTTTTCAGTGTCTCACTATCTCACTTTCATTGCCTCGCTGTGCAGTTTTCAGTGTCTCACTGTGCAGTTTTCACTGTCTCACTGTGTAGTTTTCATTGTCTCACTGTGTAGTTTTCATTGTCTCACTGTGTCGTTTTCAGTGTCTCACTGTGTAGTTTTCGTTGTCTCACTGTGAAGTATTCACTAGCTCGCTTTGTAGTTTTCATTGTTTCACTGACTGGTTTTCAGTGTCTCGCTGTGTAGTTTTCAGTGTCTCACTGTGCAGTTTTCAGTGTCTCACTATGTCGCTTTCATTGTCTCACTGTTTCATTTTCAATGATCACTGTGTAGTTTTCTTTGTCTCACTGTGTAGTTTTCAGTGTCTCACTATGTCGCATTAAGTGTCTCACTGTGTGGTTTTCCGTTCTCACTGTGTAGTATTCTTTGTCTCACTGTGTCGTTTTCAGTGTCACACTTTAGTTTTCATTGTCTCACTGTGTCGTTTTCAGTGTCTCACTGTGTAGCTTTCATTGTCTCACTGTGAAGTATTCAGTAGCTCGCTTTGTAGTTTTCATTGTTTCACTGTCTGGTTTTCAGTGTCTCGCTGTGTAGTTTTCAGTGTCTCACTGTGCAGTTTTCAGTGTCTCACTATGTCGCTTTCATTGTCTCACTGTGTCATTTTCAATGATCACTGTGTAGTTTTCATTGTCTCACTGTGCAGTTTTCAGTGTCTCACTATGTCCCATTCAGTGTCTCACTGTGTCGTTTTCCGGGTCTCACTGTGTAGTATTCATTGTCTCACTGTGTCGTTTTCAGTGTCACACTGTTGTTTTCATTGTCTCACTGTGTAGTTTTCATTGTGTCACTGTGTCGTTTTCACTACCTCGCTGTGTAGTTTTCATTGTCTCACTGTGTAGTTTTCAGTGTCTCACTGTGTCGCATTCAGTGTCTCACTGGTTCGTTTTCCGGGTCTCACTGTGTAGTATTCATTGTCTCACTGTGTCCTTTTCAGTGTCACACTGTTGTTTTCATTGTCTCACTGTGTAGTTTTCAGTGTCTCTCTCTGTGTAGCTTTCATTGTCTCCCTTTGTAGTTTACAGTACCTCGCTTTGTAGTTTTCATTGTTTCACTGTCTTGTTATTAGTGTCTCACTGTATAGTTTTCAATGTCTCACTGTGTAGTGTTCAGTACCTCGCTTTGTAGTTTTCATTGTCTCACTGCCTAGCTTTTAGTGTCTCTCTGTATATTTTTCAGTGTCTCACTGCGCAGTTTTCAGTGTGTCACTGTGTAGTTTTTTGTATCTCACTGTGTATTTTTCATTGTTTCACTATGTCACTTTCATTGTCTCACTGTGTCGTTTTCAGTGTCTCACTGTGAAGTATTCAGTACCTCGCTTTGTAGTTTTCATTGTTTCACTGTGTGGTTTTCAGTTTCTCACTGTGTAGTTTTCAGTGTCTCACTGTGTCGTTTTCAGTGTCTCACTGTGTCGTTTTCAGTGTCTCACTGTGTCGTTTTCAGTGTCTCACTGTGTCGTTTTCAGTCTCTCACTGTGTACTTTTCATTGTCTCACTGTGTAGTTTTCAGTACCTCGCTTCGTAGTTTTCATTATCACACTGTGTCCTTTTCAGTGTCACACTGTTGTTTTCATTGTCTCACTGTGTCGTTATCAGTGTATCACTGTGTAGTTTTCTGTATCTCACTGTGTAGTTTTCAGTGTCTCACTATGTCACTTTCATTGCCTCGCTGTGCAGTTTTCAGTGTCTCACTGTGCAGTTTTCACTGTCTCACTGTGTCGTTTTCATTGTCTCGCTGTGAAGTATTCAGTACCTCACTTTGTAGTTTTCATTGTCTCACTGTGTCCTTTTCAGTGTCACACTGTTGTTTTCATTGTCTCACTTTGTAGTTTTCAGTGTCTCTCTGTGTAGCTTTCAGTGTCTCACTTTGTAGTTTACAGTACCTCGCTTTGTAGTTTTCATTGTTTCACTGTCTTGTTATTAGTGTCTCACTGTGTAGTTTTCAGTGTCTCACTGTGTAGTGTTCAGTACCTCGCTTTGTAGTTTTCATTGTCTCACTGCCTAGTTTTTAGTGTCTCACTGTATAGTTTTCAGTGTCTCACTGTGCAGTTTTCAGTGTGTCACTGTGTAGTTTTCTGTATCTCACTGTGTAGTTTTCAGGGTCTCACTATGTCGCTTTCATTGTCTCACTGTGTCGTTTTCAGTGTGTCACTGTGCAGTTTTCAGTGTGTCACTGTGTAGTTTTCAGTGTCTCACTATGCATTTTTCATTGTTTCACTATGTCACTTTCATTTTCTCACTGTGTCGTTTTCAGTGTCTCACTGTGAAGTATTCAGTACCTCGCTTTGTAGTTTTCATTGTTTCACTGTATGGTTTTCAGTGTCTCGCTGTGTAGTTTTCAGTTTCTCAGTGTGCTGTTTTCAGTGTCTCACTATGTCGCTTTCATTGTCTCACTGTGTAGTTTTCAATGTCTCACTGTGTCGTTTTCAGTGTCTCACTGTCATTTTCAGTGTCTCACTGTGTCGTTTTCAGTGTCTCTCTGTGTCGTTTTCAGTGTCTCACTGTGTACTTTTCATTGTCTCACTGCGTAGTTTTCAGTACCTTGCTTCGAAGTTTTCATTGTCTCACTGTGTAGTTTTTATTGTCTCACTGTGTAGTTTTCAGTGTCTCACTGTGCAGTTTTCCATGTGTCACTGTGTCATTTTCTGTTTCTCACTGTGTAGTTTTCAATGTCTCACTATGTCGCTTTCATTGTCTCACTGTGTCGTTTTCAGTCTATCACTGTGTAGTTTTCTGTATCTCACTGTGTAGTTTTCAGTGTCTCATTATGTCACTTTCATTGCCTCGCTGTGCAGTTTTCAGTGTCACACTGTGTATTTTTCATTGTCTCACTGTGAAGTATTCAGTAGCTCGCTTTGTCGTTTTCATTGTTTCACTGTGTGGTTTTCAGTGTCTCGCTGTGTAGTTTTTAGTGTCTCACTGTGTTGTTTTCAGTGTCTCACTATGTCTCATTCAGTGTCTCACTGTGTAGTTTTCTTTGTCTCACTGCGTAGTATTCATTGTCTCACTGTTTCGTTTTCAGTGTCACACTGTTGTTTTCATTGTCTCACCGTGTAGTTTCCTTTGTCTCACTGTGTAGTTTTAAGTGTCTCACTGTGTCGTGTTCTGTGTCTCACTTTGTAGTTTTCATTGTCTCACTGTGTCGTGTTCAGTGTCTCACTGTGTAGTTTTCATTGTCTCACTGTGTCGTGTTCAGTGTCTCACTGTGTGGTTTTCATTGTCTCATTGTGAAGCATTCAGTGTCTCACTTTGAAGTATTCAGTACGTCGCTTTGTGGTTTTCATTGTTTCACTGTGTGGTTTTCAATGTCTCACTGTGTAGTTTTCAGTGTCTCAATGTGTCGCATTCAGTGTCTCACTGTCTTGTATTCCGGGTCTCACTGTGTAGTACTGTGTCTCACTGTGTCGTTTTCAGTGTCACACTGTTGTTTTCATTGTCTCACTGTGTAGTTTTCAGTACCTCGCTGTGTAGTTTTCATTGTCTCACTGTGTAGTTTTCAGTGTCTCACTGTGTCGCATTCAGTGTCTCACTGTGACGTTTTCCGGGTCTCACTGTGTAGTATTCATTGCCTCACTGTGTAGTTTTCAGTGTCTCACTATGTCGCATTCAGTGTCTCACTGGGTCGTTTTCCGGGTCTCACTGTGTAGTATTCATTGTCTCACTGTGTCCTTTTCAGTGTCACACTGTTGTTTTCATTGTCTCACTGTGCAGTTTTCAGTGTCTCTCTGTGTAGCTTTCATTGTCTCACTTTGTAGTTTACAGTACCTCGCTTTGTAGTTTTCATTGTTTCACCGTCTTGTTATTAGTGTCTCACTGTGTAGTTTTCAGTGTCTCACTGTGCAGTGTTCAGTACCTCGCTTTGTAGTTTTCATTGTCTCACTGCCTAGCTTTTAGTGTCTCACTGTGTAGTTTTAAGTGTCTCACTGTGTCGTGTTCTGTGTCTCACTTTGTAGTTTTCATTGTCTCACTGTGTCGTGTTCAGTGTCTCACTGTGTGGTTTTCATTGTCTCACTGTGAAGCATTCAGTGTCTCACTTTGAAGTATTCAGTACGTCGCTTTGTGGTTTTCATTGTTTCACTGTGTGGTTTTCAATGTCTCACTGTGTAGTTTTTCAGTGTCTCAATGTGTCGCATTCAGTGTCTCACTGTGTTGTTTTCCGGGTCTCACTGTGTAGTACTGTGTCTCACTGTGTCGTTTTCAGTGTCACACTGTTGTTTTCATTGTCTCACTGTGTAGTTTTCAGTACCCTCGCTGTGTAGTTTTCATTGTCTCACTGTGTAGTTTTCAGTGTCTCACTGTGTCGCATTCAGTGTCTCACTGTGACGTTTTCCGGGTCTCACTGTGTATTTTTTCAGTTTCTCACTGTGTAGTTTTCAGTGTCTCACTGTGTAGTTTTCAGTGTCTCACTATGCATTTTTCATTGTTTCACTATGTCACTTTCATTTTCTCACTGTGTCGTTTTCAGTGTCTCACTGTGAAGTACTCAGTACCTCGCTTTGTAGTTTTCATTGTTTCACTGTATGGTTTTCATTGTATCGCTGTGTAGTTTTCAGTGTCTCAGTGTGCTGTTTTCTGTGTGTCACTGTGTAGTTTTCTGTATCTCACTGTGTATTTTTCATTGTTTCACTACGTCACTTTCATTTTCTCACTGTGTCGTTTTCAGTGTCTCACTGTGAAGTATTCAGTACCTCGCTTTGTAGTTTTCATTGTTTCACTGTGTGGTTTTCAGTTTCTCACTGTGTAGTTTTCAGTGTCACACTGTGTAGTTTTCAGTGTCTCACTGTGTTGTTTTCATTGTCTCACTGTGTCGTTTTCAGTGTCTCACTGTGTAGTTTTCAGTGTCTCACTGTGTAGTGTTCAGTACCTCGCTTTGTAGTTTTCATTGTCTCACTGCCTTGTTTTTAGTGTCTCACTGTATAGTTTTCAGTGTCTCACTGTGCAGTTTTCAGTGTGTCACTGAGTAGTTTTCATTGTCTCACTATGCATTTTTCATTGTTTCACTATGTCACTTTCATTTTCTCACTGTGTCGTTTTCAGTGTCTCACTGTGAACTATTCAGTACCCTCGCTTTGTAGTTTTCATTGTTTCACTGTATGGTTTTCATTGTCTCGCTGTGTAGTTTTCAGTGTCTCAGTGTGCTGTTTTCAGTGTCTCACTATGTCGCTTTCATTGTCTCACTGTGTAGTTTTCAATGTCTCACTGTGTCGTTTTCAGTGTCTCACTGTGTCATTTTCAGTGTCTCACTGTGTCGTTTTCAGCGTCTCACTCTGTACTTTTCATTGTCTCACTGTGTTGTTTTCAGTACCTTGCTTCGAAGTTTTCATTGTCTCACTGTGTAGTTTTTATTGTCTCACGGTGTAGTTTTTTGTGTCTCACTGTGCAGTTTTCCGTGTGTCACTGTGAAGTTTTCTGTTTCTCACTGTGTAGTTTTCAGTGTTTCACTATGTCGTTTTCAGTGTCTCACTGTGTCGTTTTCAGTCTATCACTGTGTAGTTTTCTGTATCTCACTGTGTAGTTTTCAGTGTCTCACTATGTCACTTTCATTGCCTCGCTGTACAGTCTTCAGTGTCTCATTGTGTATTTTTCATTGTCTCACTGTGAAGTATTCAGTAGCTCGCTTTGTCGTTTTCATTGTTTCACTGTGTGGTTTTCAGTGTCTCGCTATGTAGTTTTTAGTGTCTCACTGTGCAGTTTTCAGTGTCTCACTATGTCGCTTTCATTGTCTCACTGTTTCATTTTCAATGATCACTGTGTAGTTTTCTTTGTCTCACTGTGTAGTTTTCAGTGTCTCACTGTGTAGTTTTCAGTGTCTCACTATGTCTCATTCAGTGTCTCACTGTGTCGTTTTCCGGGTCTCACTGCGTAGTATTCATTGTCGCACTGTGTTGTTTTCAGTGTCACACTGTTGGTTTCATTGTCTCACTGTGTAGTTTTCTTTGTCTCACTGTGTAGTTTTCAGTGTCTCACTGTGTCGTGTTCAGTGTCTCACTGTGTAGTTTTCATTGTCTCACTGTGTCGTGTTCAGTGTCTCACTGTGTAGTTTTCATTGTCTCACTGTGTCGTGTTCAGTGTCTCACTGTGTAGTTTTCATTGTCTCACTGTGAAGCATTCAGTGTCTCACTTTGAAGTATTCAATACGTCGCTTTGTGGTTTTCATTGTTTCACTGTGTGGTTTTCAATGTCTCACTGTGTAGTTTTCAGTGTCTCAATGTGTCGCATTCCGTGTCTCACTGTTGGTATTCCGGGTCTCACTGTGTAGTACTGTGTCTCACTGTGTCGTTTTCAGTGTCACACTGTTGTTTTCATTGTCTCACTGTGTAGTTTTCAGTACCTCGCTGTGTAGTTTTCATTGACTCACTGTGTAGTTTTCAGTGCCTCAATGTGTCGCATTCAGAGTCTCACTGTGATGTTTTCCGGGTCTCACTGTGTATTATTCATTGCCTCACTGTGTAGTTTTCAGTGTCTCACTATGTCGCATTCAGTGTCTCACTGGGTCGTTTTCCGGGTCTCACTGTGTAGTATTCATTGTCTCACTGTGTCCTTTTCAGTGTCACACTGTTGTTTTCATTGTCTCTCTGTGCAGTTTTCAGTGTCTCTTTGTGTAGCTTTCAGTGTCTCCCTTTGTAGTTTACAGTACCCTCGCTTTGTAGTTTTCATTGTTTCACTGTCTTGTTATTAGTGTCTCACTGTGTAGTTTTCAGTGTCTCACTGTACAGTGTTCAGTACCTCGCTTTGTAGTTTTCATTGTCTCACTGCCTAGCTTTTAGTGTCTCACTGTATAGTTTTCAGTGTCTCACTGCGCAGTTTTCAGTGTGTCACTGTGTAGTTTTCTGTATCTCACTGTGTATTTTTCATTGTTTCACTATGTCACTTTCATTGTCTCACTGTGTCGTTTTCAGTGTCTCACTGTGAAGTATTCAGTACCTCGCTTTGTAATTTTCATTGTTTCACTGTGTGGTTTTCAGTTTCTCACTGTGTAGTTTTCAGTGTCTCACTGTGTCGTTTTCAGTGTCTCACTGTGTCGTTTTCAGTGTATCACTGTGTACTTTTCATTGTCTCACTGTGTAGTTTTCAGTACCTCGCTTCGTAGTTTTCATTGTCTCACTGTGTAGTTTTTATTGTCTCACTGTGTAGTTTTCAGTGTCTCACTGTGCAGTTTTCAGTGTCTCACTATGTAGTTTTCTCTTTCTCACTGTGCAGTTTTCAGTGTCTCACTATCTCGCTTTCATTGTCTCACTGTGTCGTTATCAGTTTATCACTGTGTAGTTTTCTGTATCTCACTGTGTAGTTTTCAGTGTCTCACTATGTCACTTTCATTGCCTCGCTGTGCAGTTTTCAGTGTCTCACTGTGCAGTTTTCACTGTCTCACTGTGTAGTTTTCATTGTCTCACTGTGTCGTTTTCAGTGTCTCACTGTGTAGTTTTCATTTTCTCACTGTGAAGTATTCAGTACCTCGCTTTGTAGTTTTCATTGTCTCACTGTGTCCTTTTCAGTGTCACACAGATGTTTTCATTGTCTCACTGTGTAGTTTTCAGTGTCTCTCTGTGTAGCTTTCAGTGTCTCACTTTGTAGTTTGCAGTACCCTCACTTTGTAGTTTTCATTGTTTCACTGTCTTGTTATTAGTGTCTCACTGTGTAGTTTTCAGTGTCTCACTGTGTAGTGTTCAGTACCTCGCTTTGTAGTTTTCATTGTCTCACTGCCGAGTTTTTAGTGTCTCACTGTATAGTTTTCAGTGTCTCACTGTGCAGTTTTCAGTGTGTCACTGTGTAGTTTTCAGTGTCTCACTATGCATTTTTCATTGTTTCACTATGTCACTTTCATTTTCTCACTGTGTCGTTTTCAGTGTCTCACTGTGAACTATTCAGTACCCTCGCTTTGTAGTTTTCATTGTTTCACTGTATGGTTTTCAGTGTCTCGCTGTGTAGTTTTCAGTGTCTCAGTGTTCTGTTTTCAGTGTCTCACTATGTCGCTTTCAATGTCTCACTGTGTCGTTTTCAATGTCTCACTGTGTCGTTTTCAGTGTCTCACTTTGTCATTTTCAGTGTCTCACTGTGTCGTTTTCAGTGTCTCACTGTGTCGTTTTCAGTGTTTCACTGTGTACTTTTCATTGTCTCACTGTGTAGTTTTCAGAACCTTGCTTCGTAGTTTTCATTGTCTCACTGTGTAGTTTTCTGTTTCTCACTGTGTAGTTTTCAGTGTCTCACTATGTCGCTTTCATTGTCTCACTGTGTCGTTATCAGTCTATCACTGTGTAGTTTTCTGTATCTCACTGTGTAGTTTTCAGTGTCTCACTATGTCACTTTCATTGCCTCGCTGTGCAGTTTTCAGTGTCTCACTGTGTAGTTTTCATTGTCTCACTGTGAAGTATTCAGTAGCTCGCTTTGTCGTTTTCATTGTTTCACTGTGTGGTTTTCAGTGTCTCGCTGTGTAGTTTTCAGTGTCTCACTGTGCAGTTTTCAGTATCTCACTATGTCGCTTTCATTGTCTCACTGTTTCATTTTCAATGATCACTGTGTAGTTTTCTTTGTCTCACTGTGTAGTTTTCAGTGTCTCACTGTGTAGTTTTCTGTGTCTCACTATGTCGCATTCAGTGTCTCACTGTGTGGTTTTCCGGGTCTCACTGCGTAGTATTCATTGTCTCACTGTGTCGTTTTCAGTGTCACACTGTTGTTTTCATTGTCTCACTGTGTAGTTTTCTTTGTCTCACTGTGTAGTTTTCAGTGTCTCACTCTGTCGTGTTCAGTGTCTCACTGTGTAGTTTTCATTGTCTCACTGTGTCGTGTTCAGTGTCTCACTGTGTAGTTTTCATTGTCTCACTGTGTCGTGTTCAGTGTCTCACTGTGTAGTTTTCATTGTCTCACTGTGAAGCATTCAGTGTCTCAGTTTGAAGTATTCAGTACGTCGCTTTGTGGTTTTCATTGTTTCAATGTGTGGTTTTCAATGTCTCACTGTGTAGTTTTCAGTGTCTCATTGTGTCGCATTCAGTGTCTCACTGTGTCGTATTCCGGGTCTCATTGTTTAGTACTGTGTCTCACTGTGTCGTTTTCAGTGTCACACTGTTGTTTTCATTGTCTCACTGTGTAGTTTTCAGTACCTCGCTGTGTAGTTTTCATTGTCTCACTGTGTAGTTTTCAGTGTCTCACTGTGTCGCATTCAGTGTCTCACTGGGTCGTTTTCCGGGTCTCACTGTGTAGTATTCATTGTCTCACTGTGTCCTTTTCAGTGTCACACTGTTGTTTTCATTGTCTCACTGTGTAGTTTTCAGTGTCTCTCTGTGTAGCTTTCATTGTCTCACTTTGTAGTTTACAGTACCTCGCTTTGTAGTTTTCATTGTTTCTCTGTCTTGTTATTAGTGTCTCACTGTGTAGTTTTCAGTGTCTCACTGTGCAGTGTTCAGTACCTCGCTTTGTAGTTTTCATTGTCTCACTGCCTAGCTTTTAATGTCTCACTGTATAGTTTTCAGTGTCTCACTGCGCAGTTTTCAGTGTGTCACTGTGTAGTTTTCTGTATCTCACTGTGTATTTTTCATTGTTTCACTATGTCCCTTTCATTTTCTCACTGTGTCGTTTTCAGTGTCTCACTGTGAAGTATTCAGTACCTCGCTTTGTAGTTTTCATTGTTTCACTGTATGGTTTTCATTGTCTCGCTGTGTAGTTTTCAGTGTCTCAGTGTGCTGTTTTCAGTGTCTCACTATGTCGCTTTCATTGTATCACTGTGTAGTTTTCAATGTCTCACTGTGTCATTTTCAGTGTCTCACTGTGTCATTTTCAGTGTCTCACTGTGTCGTTTTCAGCGTCTCACTGTGTACTTTTCATTGTCTCACTGTGTTGTTTTCAGTACCTTGCTTCGAAGTTTTCATTGTCTCACTGTGTAGTTTTTATTGTCTCACGGTGTAGTTTTTTGTGTCTCACTGTGCAGTTTTCCGTGTGTCACTGTGAAGTTTTCTGTTTCTCACTGTGTAGTTTTCAGTGTTTCACTATGTCGTTTTCAGTGTCTCACTGTGTCGTTTTCAGTCTATCACTGTGTAGTTTTCTGTATCTCACTGTGTCGTTTTCTGTGTCTCACTATGTCACTTTCATTGCCTCGCTGTACAGTCTTCAGTGTCTCATTGTGTATTTTTCATTGTCTCACTGTGAAGTATTCAGTAGCTCGCTTTGTCGTTTTCATTGTTTCACTGTGTGGTTTTCAGTGTCTCGCTATGTAGTTTTTAGTGTCTCACTGTGCAGTTTTCAGTGTCTCACTATGTCGCTTTCATTGTCTCACTGTTTCATTTTCAATGATCACTGTGTAGTTTTCTTTGTCTCACTGTGTAGTTTTCAGTGTCTCACTGTGTAGTTTTCAGT
Source organism: Isurus oxyrinchus (assembly GCA_026770705.1). Taxonomy (NCBI): domain Eukaryota; kingdom Metazoa; phylum Chordata; class Chondrichthyes; order Lamniformes; family Lamnidae; genus Isurus; species Isurus oxyrinchus. The sequence continues at coordinate 21,838 of JANJGN010002908.1, forward strand.
GTCTCACTATGTCTCATTCAGTGTCTCACTGTGTCGTTTTCCGGGTCTCACTGCGTAGTATTTATTGTCGCACTGTGTCGTATTCAGTGTCACACTGTTGGTTTCATTGTCTCACTGTGTAGTTTTCTTTGTCTCACTGTGTAGTTTTCAGTGTCTCACTGTGTCGTGTTCAGTGTCTCACTGTGTAGTTTTCATTGTCTCACTGTGTCGTGTTCAGTGTCTCACTTTGAAGTATTCAATACGTCGCTTTGTGGTTTTCATTGTTTCACTGTGTGGTTTTCAATGTCTCACTGTGTAGTTTTCAGTGTCTCAATGTGTCGCATTCAGTGTCTCACTGTTGGTATTCCGGGTCTCACTGTGTAGTACTGTGTCTCACTGTGTCGTTTTCAGTGTCACACTGTTGTTTTCATTGTCTCACTGTGTAGTTTTCAGTACCTCGCTGTGTAGTTTTCATTGTCTCACTGTGTAGTTTTCAGTGCCTCAATGTGTCGCATTCAGAGTCTCACTGTGATGTTTTCCGGGTCTCACCGTGTATTATTCATTGCCTCACTGTGTAGTTTTCAGTGTCTCACTATGTCGCATTCAGTGTCTCACTGGGTCGTTTTCCGGGTCTCACTGTGTTGTATTCATTGTCTCACTGTGTCCTTTTCAGTGTCACACTGTTGTTTTCATTGTCTCTCTGTGCAGTTTTCAGTGTCTCTCTGTGTAGCTTTCAGTGTCTCCCTTTGTAGTTTACAGTACCTCGCTTTGTAGTTTTCATTGTTTCACTGTCTTGTTATTAGTGTCTCACTGTGTAGTTTTCAGTGTCTCACTGTACAGTGTTCAGTACCTCGCTTTGTAGTTTTCATTGTCTCACTGCCTAGCTTTTAGTGTCTCACTGTATAGTTTTCAGTGTCTCACTGCGCAGTTTTCAGTGTGTCACTGTGTAGTTTTCTGTATCTAACTGTGTATTTTTCATTGTTTCACTATGTCACTTTCATTGTCTCACTGTGTCGTTTTCAGTGTCTCACTGTGAAGTATTCAGTACCTCGCTTTGTAATTTTCATTGTTTCACTGTGTGGTTTTCAGTTTCTCACTGTGTAGTTTTCAGTGTCTCACTGTGTCGTTTTCAGTGTCTCACTGTGTCGTTTTCAGTGTCTCACTGTGTACTTTTCATTGTCTCACTGTGTAGTTTTCAGTACCTCGCTTCGTAGTTTTCATTGTCTCACTGTGTAGTTTTTATTGTCTCACTGTGTAGTTTTCAGTGTCTCACTGTGCAGTTTTCAGTGTCTCACTATGTAGTTTTCTCTTTCTCACTGTGCAGTTTTCAGTGTCTCACTATCTCGCTTTCATTGTCTCACTGTGTCGTTATCAGTTTATCACTGTGTAGTTTTCTGTATCTCACTGTGTAGTTTTCAGTGTCTCACTATGTCACTTTCATTGCCTCGCTGTGCAGTTTTCAGTGTCTCACTGTGCAGTTTTCACTGTCTCACTGTGTAGTTTTCATTGTCTCACTGTGTCGTTTTCAGTGTCTCACTGTGTAGTTTTCATTTTCTCACTGTGAAGTATTCAGTACCTCGCTTTGTAGTTTTCATTGTCTCACTGTGTCCTTTTCAGTGTCACACAGATGTTTTCATTGTCTCACTGTGTAGTTTTCAGTGTCTCTCTGTGTAGCTTTCAGTGTCTCACTTTGTAGTTTGCAGTACCTCACTTTGTAGTTTTCATTGTTTCACTGTCTTGTTATTAGTGTCTCACTGTGTAGTTTTCAGTGTCTCACTGTGTAGTGTTCAGTACCTCGCTTTGTAGTTTTCATTGTCTCACTGCCGAGTTTTTAGTGTCTCACTGTATAGTTTTCAGTGTCTCACTGTGCAGTTTTCAGTGTGTCACTGTGTAGTTTTCAGTGTCTCACTATGCATTTTTCATTGTTTCACTATGTCACTTTCATTTTCTCACTGTGTCGTTTTCAGTGTCTCACTGTGAACTATTCAGTACCTCGCTTTGTAGTTTTCATTGTTTCACTGTATGGTTTTCAGTGTCTCGCTGTGTAGTTTTCAGTGTCTCAGTGTTCTGTTTTCAGTGTCTCACTATGTCGCTTTCAATGTCTCACTGTGTAGTTTTCAATGTATCACTGTGTCGTTTTCAGTGTCTCACTTTGTCATTTTCAGTGTCTCACTGTGTCGTTTTCAGTGTCTCACTGTGTCGTTTTCAGTGTTTCACTGTGTACTTTTCATTGTCTCACTGTGTAGTTTTCAGAACCTTGCTTCGTAGTTTTCATTGTCTCACTGTGTAGTTTTTATTGTCTCACTGTGTAGTTTTCAGTGTCACACTGTGCAGTTTTCCGTGTGTCACTGTGTAGTTTTCTGTTTCTCACTGTGTAGTTTTCAGTGTCTCACTATGTCGCTTTCATTGTCTCACTGTGTCGTTATCAGTCTATCACTGTGTAGTTTTCTGTATCTCACTGTGTAGTTTTCAGTGTTTCACTATGTCACTTTCATTGCCTCGCTGTGCAGTTTTCAGTGTCTCACTGTGTAGTTTTCATTGTCTCACTGTGAAGTATTCAGTAGCTCGCTTTGTCGTTTTCATTGTTTCACTGTGTGGTTTTCAGTGTCTCGCTGTGTAGTTTTCAGTGTCTCACTGTGCAGTTTTCAGTATCTCACTATGTCGCTTTCATTGACTCACTGTTTCATTTTCAATGATCACTGTGTAGTTTTCTTTGTCTCACTGTGTAGTTTTCAGTGTCTCACTGTGTAGTTTTCAGTGTCTAACTATGTCACTTTCAGTGTCTCACTGTGTGGTTTTCCGGGTTCACTGCGTAGTATTCATTGTCTCACTGTGTCGTTTTCAGTGTCACACTGTTGTTTTCATTGTCTCACTGTGTAGTTTTCTTTGTCTCACTGTGTAGTTTTCAGTGTCTCACTGTGTCGTGTTCAGTGTCTCACTGTGTAATTTTCATTGTCTCGCTGTGTCGTGTTCAGTGTCTCACTGTGTAGTTTTCATTGTCTCACTGTGTCGTGTTCAGTGTCTCACTGTGTAGTTTTCATTGTCTCACTGTGAAGCATTCAGTGTCTCACTTTGAAGTATTCAGTACGTCGCTTTGTGGTTTTCATTGTTTCAATGTGTGGTTTTCAATGTCTCACTGTGTAGTTTTCAGTGTCTCATTGTGTCGCATTCAGTGTCTCACTGTGTCGTATTCCGGGTCTCATTGTTTAGTACTGTGTCTCACTGTGTCGTTTTCAGTGTCACACTGTTGTTTTCATTGTCTCACTGTGTAGTTTTCAGTACCTCGCTGTGTAGTTTTCATTGTCTCACTGTGTAGTTTTCAGTGTCTCACTGTGTCGCATTCAGTGTCTCACTGGGTCGTTTTCCGGGTCTCACTGTGTATTATTCATTGTCTCACTGTGTCCTTTTCAGTGTCACACTGTTGTTTTCATTGTCTCACTGTGCAGTTTTCAGTGTCTCTCTGTGTAGCTTTCATTGTCTCACTTTGTAGTTTACAGTACCTCGCTTTGTAGTTTTCATTGTTTCACTGTCTTGTTATTAGTGTCTCACTGTGTAGTTTTCAGTGTCTCACTGTGTAGTGTTCAGTACCTCGCTTTGTAGTTTTCATTGTCTCACTGCCTAGCTTTTAATGTCTCACTGTATAGTTTTCAGTGTCTCACTGTGCAGTTTTCAGTGTGTCACTGTGTAGTTTTCTGTATCTCACTGTGTATTTTTCATTGTTTCACTATGTCACTTTCATTTTCTCACTGTGTCGTTTTCAGTGTCTCACTGTGAAGTATTCAGTACCTCGCTTTGTAGTTTTCATTGTTTCACTGTGTGGTTTTCAGTTTCTCACTGTGTAGTTTTCAGTGTCTCACTGTGTAGTTTTCAGTGTCTCACTGTGTCGTTTTCCGGGTCTCACTGAGTAGTATTCAGTGTCTCACTGTGTCGTTTTCAGTGTCTCACTGTGTACTTTTCAGTGTCTCACTGTGTAGTTTTCAGTGTCTCGCTTTGTCGTGTTCAGTGTCTCACTGTGTAGTTTTCAGTGTCTCACTGTGTCGTTTTCAGTGTCTCACTGTGTAGTTTTCAGTGTCTCACTGTGTAGTTTTCAGTACTTCGCTTTGTAGTTTTCATTGTCTCACTGTGTAGTTTTCAGTCTCTCAGTGTGTTCTTTTCACTGTCTCACTGTGTAGTTTTCAGTGTCTCACTGTGTAGTTTTCAGTGTCTCACTGTGCAGTTTTCAGTGTCTCACTTTGTCGCATTCAGTGTCTCAGTGTGTCGTTTTCCGGGTCTCACTGTGTGGTATTCAGTGTCTCACTGTGTGGTATTCAGTGTCTCAGTGTGTCGTTTTCAGTGTCACACTGTTGTTTTCATTGTCTCACTGTGGAGTTTTCAGTGTCTCACTGTGCCTATTTCAGTGTCTCTCTATGTCGCATTCAGTGTCTCACTGTGTGGTTTTCCGGGTCTCATTGTGTGGTATTCAACGTCTCACTGTGTCGTTTTCAGTGTCACACTGTTGTTTCCATTGTCTCACTGTGTAGTTTTCAGTGTATCACTGTGCAGTTTTCCGTGTGTCACTGTGTAGTTTTCTGTTTCTCACTGTGTAGTTTTCAGTGTCTCACTATGTCGCTTTCATTGTCTCACTGTGTCGTTATCAGTCTATCACTGTGTAGTTTTCTGTATCTCACTGTGTAGTTTTCAGTGTTTCACTATGTCACTTTCATTGCCTCGCTGTGCAGTTTTCAGTGTCTCACTGTGTAGTTTTCATTGTCTCACTGTGAAGTATTCAGTAGCTCGCTTTGTCGTTTTCATTGTTTCACTGTGTGGTTTTCAGTGTCTCGCTGTGTAGTTTTCAGTGTCTCACTGTGCAGTTTTCAGTGTCTCACTATGTCGCTTTCATTGTCTCACTGTTTCATTTTCAATGATCACTGTGCAGTTTTCTTTGTCTCACTGTGTAGTTTTCAGTGTCTCACTGTGTAGTTTTCAGTGTCTCACTATGTCGCATTCAGTGTCTCACTGTGTGGTTTTCCGGGTCTCACTGTGTAGTATTCATTGTCTCACTGTGTCGTTTTCAGTGTCACACTGTTGTTTTCATTGTCTCACTGTGTAGTTTTCTTTGTCTCACTGTGTAGTTTTCAGTGTCTCACTGTGTCGTGTTCAGTGTCTCACTGTGTAGTTTTCATTGTCTCACTGTGCCGTGTTCAGTGTCTCACTGTGTAGTTTTCATTGTCTCACTGTGTCGTGTTCAGTGTCTCACTGTGTAGTTTTCATTGTCTCACTGTGAAGCATTCAGTGTCTCAGTTTGAAGTATTCAGTACTTCGCTTTGTGGTTTTCATTGTTTCACTGTGTGCTTTTCAATGTCTCACTGTGCAGTTTTCAGTGTCTCAATGTGTCGCATTCAGTGTCTCACTGTGTCGTATTCCGGGTCTCACTGTGTAGTACTGTGTCTCACTGTGTTGTTTTCAGTGTCACACTGTTGTTTTCATTTTCTCACTGTGTAGTTTTCAGTACCTCGCTGTGTAGTTTTCATTGTCTCACTGTGTAGTTTTCAGTGTCTCACTATGTCGCATTCAGTGTCTCACTGGGTCGTTTTCCGGGTCTCACTGTGTGGTATTCAGTGTCTCACTGTGTCGTTTTCAGTGTCACACTGTTGTTTTCATTGTCTCACTGTGTAGTTTTCAGTGTCTCACTGTGCCTATTTCAGTATCTCTCTATGTCGCATTCCGTGTCTCACTGTGTAGTTTTCAGTGTATCACTGTGTAATTTTATGTGTCTCACTGTGTAGTTTTCAGTGTCTCACTGTGCAGTTTTCAGTGTCTCACTTTGTCGCATTCAGTGTCTCACTGTGTAGTTTTCATTGTCTCACTGTGTCGTGTTCAGTGTCTCACTGTGTAGTTTTCATTGTCTCACTGTGAAGCATTCAGTGTCTCAGTTTGAAGTATTCAGTACGTCGCTTTGTGGTTTTCATTGTTTCACTGTGTGCTTTTCAATGTCTCACTGTGCAGTTTTCAGTGTCTCAATGTGTCGCATTCAGTGTCTCACTGTGTCGTATTCCGGGTCTCACTGTGTAGTACTGTGTCTCACTGTGTTGTTTTCAGTGTCACACTGTTGTTTTCATTGTCTCACTGTGTAGTTTTCAGTACCTCGCTGTGTAGTTTTCATTGTCTCACTGTGTAGTTTTCAGTGTCTCACTATGTCGCATTCAGTGTCTCACTGGGTCGTTTTCCGGGTCTCACTGTGTGGTATTCAGTGTCTCACTGTGTCGTTTTCAGTGTCACACTGTTGTTTTCATTGTCTCACTGTGTAGTTTTCAGTGTCTCACTGTGCCTATTTCAGTATCTCTCTATGTCGCATTCCGTGTCTCACTGTGTAGTTTTCAGTGTATCACTGTGTAATTTTATGTGTCTCACTGTGTAGTTTTCAGTGTCTCACTGTGCAGTTTTCAGTGTCTCACTTTGTCGCATTCAGTGTCTCACTGTGTAGTTTTCAGTGTATCACTGTGTAATTTTCTGTGTCTCACTGTGTAGTTTTCAGTGTCTCACTGTGTCGTTTTCAGTGTCTCACTGTGTCGTTTTCATTGTCTCACTGTGTAGTTTTCAGTGCCTCGCTGTGTAGTTTTCATTGTCTCACTGTGTAGTTTTCAGTGTCTCGCTGTGTCGCATTCAGTGTCTCACTGTGACGTTTTCCGGGTCTCACTGTGTAGTATTCATTGCCTCACTGTGTAGTTTTCAGTCTCTCACTATGTCGCATTCAGTGTCTCACTGGGTCGTTTTCCGGGTCTCACTGTGTAGTGTTCATTGTCTCACTGTGTCCTTTTCAGTGTCACACTGTTGTTTTCATTGTCTCACTGTGTAGTTTTCAGTGTCGCTCTGTGTAGCTTTCATTGTCTCACTTTGTAGTTTACAGTACCTCGCTTTGTAGTTTTCATTGTTTCACTGTCTTGTTATTAGTGTCTCACTGTGTAGTTTTCAGTGTCTCACTGTACAGTGTTCAGTACCTCGCTTTGTAGTTTTCATTGTCTCACTGCCTAGCTTTTAATGTCTCACTGAATAGTTTTCAGTGTCTCACTGCGCAGTTTTCAGTGTGTCACTGTGTAGTTTTCTGTATCTCACTTTGTATTTTTCATTGTTTCACTATGTCACTTTCATTTTCTCACTGTGTCGTTTTCAGTGTCTCACTGTGAAGTATTCAGTACCTCGCTTTGTAGTTTTCATTGTTTCACTGTGTGGTTTTCAGTTTCTTACTGTGTAGTTTTCAGTGTCTCACTGTGTAGTTTTCAGTGTCTCACTGTGTCGTTTTCAATGTCTCACTGTGTCGTTTTCAGTGTCTCACTGTGTCGTTTTCAGTGTCTCACTGTGTACTTTTCAGTGTCTCCTTGTGTAGTTTTCAGTGTCTCGCTTTGTCGTGTTCAGTGTCTCACTGTGTAGTTTTCTTTGTCTCACTGTGAAGTATTCAGTACCTTGCTTTGTAGTTTTCATTGTTTCACTGTGTGGTTTTCAGTGTCTCACTGTGTAGTTTTCAGTGTCTCACTGTGTAGTTTTCAGTACATCGCTTTGTAGTTTTCATTGTCTCACTGTGTAGTTTTCAGTGTCTCACTGTGTAGTTTTCAGCGTCTCAGTGTGTTCTTTTCACTGTCTCACTGTGTAGTTTTCAGTGTCTCACTGTGTCGTTTTCAGTGTCTCACTGTGCAGTTTTCAGTGTCTCACTTTGTCGCATTCAGTGTCTCACTGTGTCCTTTTCCGGGTCTCACTGTGTGGTATTCAGTGTCTCACTGTGTGGTATTCAGTGTCTCAGTGTGTCGTTTTCAGTGTCACACTGTTGTTTTCATTGTCTCACTGTGTAGTTTTCAGTGTCTCAATCTGTCGTGTTCAGTGTCTCTCTGTGTAGTTTTCATTGTCTCACTGTGTCGTGTTCAGTGTCTCACTGTGTAGTTTTCATTGTCTCACAATGTAGTATTCAGTACCTCGCTTTGTAGTTTTCAGTGTTTCACCGTGTGATTATCAATGACTTGCTGTGTAGTTTTCAGTGTCTCACTTTGTAGTTTTCAGTACCTTGCTTTGTAGTTTTCATTGTCTCACTGTGTAGTTTTCAGTATCTCGCTTTGTAGTTTTCATTGTCTCACTTCCTAGTCTTTAGTGTGTCACTGTATAGTTTTCAGTGTCTCACTGTGCAGTTTTCAGTGTGTCACTGTGCAGTTTTCTGAATCTCACTGTGTAGTTTTCAGTGTCTCACTATGTCACTTTCATTGTCTCACTGTGTCGTTTTCAGTGTCTCACTGTGAAGTATTCAGGACCTCTCTTTGTAGTTTTCATTGTTTCTCTGTGTGGTTTTCAGTGTCTCGCTGTGTAGTTTTCAGTGTCTCGCTGTGTAGTTTTCAGTGTCTCGCTCTGTCGTGTTCAGTGTCTCACTGCGAAGTTTTCGTTGTCTCACTGTGAAGTATTCAGTACCTTGCTTTGTAGTTTTCACTGTTTCACTGTGTGGTTTTCAGTGTCTCACTGTGTAGTTTTCAGTGTCTCACTGTGTAGTTTTCACTGTCTCACTGTGTAGTTTTCACTGTCTCACTGTGTACTTTTCACTGTCTCACTGTGTAGTTTTCAGTGTCTCACTGTGTAGTTTTCAGTGTCTCACTGTGTAGTTTTCAGTGTCTCACTATGTCGCATTCAGTGTCTCACTGTGTCGTTTTCCGGGTCTCACTGTGTGGTATTCAGTGTCTCACTGTGTCGTTTTCAGTGTCACACTGTTGTTTTCAGTGTCTCATTGTGTAGTTTTCTTTGTCTCACTGTGAAGTATTCAGTACCTTGCTTTGTAGTTTTCACTGTTTCACTGTGTAGTTTTCAGTGTCTCACTGTGTAGTTTTCAGTGTCTCACTGTGTAGTTTTCAGTACATCGCTTTGTAGTTTTCATTGTCTCACTGTGTAGTTTTAAGTGTCTCACTGTGTAGTTTTCAGTGTCTCAGTGTGTACTTTTCACTGTCTCACTGTGTATTTTTCAGTGTCTCACTGTCCATTTTTCAGTGTCTCACTATGTCGCATTCAGTGTCTCACTGTGTCGTTTTCCGGGTCTCACTGTGTGGTATTCAGTGTCTCACTGTGTCGTTTTCAGTGTCACACTGTTGTTTTCATTGTCTCATTGTATAGTTTGCAGTGTCTCAATCTGTCGTGTTCAGTGTCTCACTGTGTAGTTTTCATTGTCTCACTGTATCGTGTTCAGTGTCTCACTGTGTAGTTTTCATTGTCTCACTGTGTAGTATTCATTACCTCGCTTTGTAGTTTTCACTGTTTCACCGTGTGATTTTCAATGTCTCGCTGTGTAGTTTTCAGTGTCTCACTTTGTAGTTTTCAGTACCTCGCTTTGTAGTTTTCATTGTCTCACTGTGTAGTTTTCAGTATCTTGCTTTGTAGTTTTCATTGTCTCACGGCCTAGTTTTTAGTGTCTCACTGTATAGTTTTCAGTGTCTCACTGTGCATTTTTCAGTGTGTCACTGTGTAGTTTTCTGTATCTCACTGTGTAGTTTTCAGTGTCTCACTATGTCACTTTCATTGTCTCACTGTGTCGTTTTCAGTGTCTCAGTGTGCATTTTTCAGTGTCTCAATGTTTAGTTTTCAGTGTTTCACTATGTCGCATTCAGTGTCTCACTGTGTGGTTTTCCGGGTCTCACTGTGTAGTATTCATTGTCTGACTGTATCGTTTTCAGTGTCACACTGTTGTTTTCATTGTCTCACTGTGTAGTTTTCTGTGTCTCACTGTCTTGTTCCCAATGTATCGCTGTGCACTTTTCAGTTTCTCACAGTGTATTTCTCATTGTTTCACTGTGTACTTTTAAGTCTCTCACTGTGTAGTTTTCATTGTTTCACTGTGTACTTCCCAATGTCTCGCAGTGCACTTTTCAGTTTCTCACAGAGTAGTTCCCAACGTCTCATTGTGTAGTTTTTAGTGTCTGACTCTTCCGTTTTCAGTGTCTCACTGTGTAGTTTCAGTGTCTCACTGTGTAGTTTTCAGTGTCTCACTGTGCAGTTTTCAGTGTGTCACTGTGTAATTTTCTGTGTCTCACTGTGTAGTTTTCATTGTCTCACTGTGTCCTTTTCAGTGTCTCACTGTGTAGTTTTCATTGTCTCACTCTGAAGTATTCAGTATCTCGCTTTGTAGTTTTCAGTGTTTCACCGTGTGATTTTCAATGTCTCGCTGTGTAGTTTTCAGTGTCTCACTTTGTAGTTTTCAGTACCTCGCTTTGTAGTTTTCATTGTCTCACTGTGTAGTTTTCAGTATCTCGCTTTGTAGTTTTCATTGTCTCACTGCCTAGTTTTTAGTGTCTCACTGTATAGATTTCAGTGTCTCACTGTGCAGTTTTCAGTGTGTCACTGTGTAGTTTTCTGTATCTCACTGTGTAGTTTTCAGTGTCTCACTATGTCACTTTCATTGTCTCACTGTGTCGTTTTCAGTGTCTCACTGTGCAGTTTTCAGTGTCTCACTGTGTAGTTTTCAGTGTCTCACGATGTCGCATTCAGTGTCGCACTTTGTGGGTTTCCAGTTCTCACTGTGTAGTATTCATTGTCTAACTGTGTCGTTTTCAGTGTCACACTGTTGTTTTCATTGACTCACTGTGTAGTTTTCAGTGTCCCACTGTGTTGTTCCCAATGTATCGCTGTGCACTTTTCAGTTTCTCACAGTGAATTTCCCAATGTCTCACTGTGTAGTTTTCAGTCTCTCACTGTGTAGTTTTCATTGTTTCACTGTGTACTTCCCAATGTCTCGCTGTGCACTTTTCAGTTTCTCACAGAGTAGTTTCCAACGTCTCATTGTGTAGTTTTTAGTGTCTCACTCTGCCGTTTTCAGTGTCTCACTATGTAGTTTCAGTGTCTCACTGTGTAGTTTTCAGTGTCTCACTGTGCAGTTTTCAGTGTGTCACTGTGTAATTTTCTGAGTCTCACTGTGTAGTTTTCATTGTCTCACTGTGTCGTTTTCAGTGTCTCACTGTGTAGTTTTCATTGTCTCACTGTGAAGTATTCAGTACCTCGCTTTGTAGTTTTCAGAGTTTCACCGTGTGATTTTCAATGTCTCGCTGTGTAGTTTTCAGTGTCTCACTTTCTAGTTTTCAGTACTTCGCTTTGTAGTTTTCATTGTCTCACTGTGTAGTTTCAATATCTCGCTTTGTAGTTTTCATTGTCTCACTGCCTAGTTTTTAGTGTCTCACTGTATAGTTTTCAGTGTCTCACTGTGCAGCTTTCAGTGTTTCACTGTGTAGTTTTCTGTATCTCACTGTGTAGTTTTCAGTGTCTCACTATGTCACTTTCATTGTCTCACTGTGTCGTTTTCAGTGTCTCACTGTGCAGTTTTCAGTGTCTCACTGTGTAGTTTTCAGTGTCTCACTATGTCGCATTCAGTGTCTCACTGTGTGGGTTTCCAGGTCTCACTGTGTAGTATTCATTGTCTCACTGTGTCGTTTTCGATGTCACACTGTTGTTTTCATTGACTCACTGTGTAGTTTTCAGTGTCTCGCTTTGTTGTTACCAATGTATAACTGTGCACTTTTCAGTTTCTCACAGTGGATTTCCCAATGTCTCACTGTGTAGTTTTCAGTCTCTCACTGTGTAGTTTTCATTGTTTCACTGTGTACTTCCCAATGTCTCGCTGTGCACTTTTCAGTTTCTCACAGAGTAGTTCCCAACGTCTCATTGTGTAGTTTTTAGTGTCTCACTCTGCCGTTTTCAGTGTGTCACTGTGTAGTTTCAGTGTCTCACTCTGTAGTTTTCAGTGTCTCACTGTGCAGTTTTCAGTGTGTCACTGTGTAATTTTCTGAGTCTCACTGTGTAGTTTTCATTGTCTCACTGTGTCGTTTTCAGTGTCTCACTGTGTAGTTTTCATTGTCTCACTGTGAACTTTTCAGTACCTCGCTTTTTAGTTTTCATTGTTTCACTGTGTGGTTTTCAGTGTCACACTGTGTCGTTTTCAGTGTCTCACTGTGTAGTTTTCAGTACCTCGCTTTGTAGTTTTCATTGTCTCACTGTGTAGTTTTCAGTGTCCCACTATGTCGCATTCAGTGTGTCACTGCGTCGTTTTCCGGGTCTCACTGAGTAGTATTCATTTTCTCACCGTGTCGTTTTCAGTGTCACACTGTTGTTTTCATTGTCTCACAGTGTAGTTCTCAGTGTCTCTCTGCGTAGCTTTCAGTGTCTCACTTTGTTTTTTACAGTACCTCACTTTGTAGTTTTCACTGTTTCACTGTCTTGTTATTAGTGTCTCACTGTGTAGTTTTCAGTGTCTCACTGTGTAGTGTTCAGTACCTCGCTTTGTATTTTTCATTGTCTCACTGCCTAGTTTTTAGTGTCTCACTGTATTGTTTTCAGTGTCTCACTGTGCGGTTTTCAGTGTGTCACTGTGTAGTTTTCTGTATCTCACTGTGTATTTTTCATTGTTTCACTATGTCACTTTCATTTTCTCACTGTGTCGTTTTCAGTGTCTCACTGTGAAGTATTCAGTACCTCGCTTTGTAGTTTTCATTATTTCACTGTATGGTTTTCAGTGTCTAGCTGTGCAGTTTTCAGTGTCTCAGTGTGCTGTTTTCAGTGTCTCACTATGTCGCTTTCATTGTCTCACTGTGTCGTTTTCAGTGTCTCACTTTATACTTTTCATTGTCTCACTGTGTAGTTTTCAGCACCTCGCTTTGTAGTTTTCATTATCTCACTGTGTAGTTTTTATTGTCTCACTGTGTAGTTTTCAGGGTCTCACTGTGCAGTTTTCAATGTGTCACTGTGCAGTTTTCTGTTTCACTCTGTGTAGTTTTCAAGATCTCACTATGTCGCTTTCATTGTCTCACTGTGCAGTTTTCAGTGTATCACTGTGTAGTTTTCTGTATCTCACTGCGTAGTTTTCAGTGTCTCACTATGCAACTTTCATTGTCTCGCTCTGCAGTTTTCAGTGTCTCACTGTGCAGTTTTCACTGTTTCACTGTGTAGTTTTCATTGTCTCACTGTGCAGTTTTCACTGTCTCACTGTGTAGTTTTCAGTGTCTCACTGTGTAGTTTTCACTGTCTCACTGTGTAGTTTTCACTGTCTCACTGTGTACTTTTCACTGTCTCACTGTGTAGTTTTCAGTGTCTCACTGTGTAGTTTTCAGTGTCTCACTGTGTAGTTTTCAGTGTCTCACTGTGTCGTTTTCCGGGTCTCACTGTGTGGTATTCAGTGTCTCACTGTGTCGTTTTCAGTGTCACACTGTTGTTTTCAGTGTCTCATTGTGTAGTTTTCTTTGTCTCACTGTGAAGTATTCAGTACCTTGCTTTGTAGTTTTCACTGTTTCACTGTGTAGTTTTCAGTGTCTCACTGTGTAGTTTTCAGTGTCTCACTGTGTAGTTTTCAGTACATCGCTTTGTAGTTTTCATTGTCTCACTGTGTAGTTTTAAGTGTCTCACTGTGTAGTTTTCAGTGTCTCAGTGTGTACTTTTCACTGTCTCACTGTGTATTTTTCAGTGTCTCACTGTCCATTTTTCAGTGTCTCACTATGTCGCATTCAGTGTCTCACTGTGTCGTTTTCCGGGTCTCACTGTGTGGTATTCAGTGTCTCACTGTGTCGTTTTCAGTGTCACACTGTTGTTTTCATTGTCTCATTGTATAGTTTGCAGTGTCTCAATCTGTCGTGTTCAGTGTCTCACTGTGTAGTTTTCATTGTCTCACTGTATCGTGTTCAGTGTCTCACTGTGTAGTTTTCATTGTCTCACTGTGTAGTATTCATTACCTCGCTTTGTAGTTTTCACTGTTTCACCGTGTGATTTTCAATGTCTCGCTGTGTAGTTTTCAGTGTCTCACTTTGTAGTTTTCAGTACCTCGCTTTGTAGTTTTCATTGTCTCACTGTGTAGTTTTCAGTATCTCGCTTTGTAGTTTTCATTGTCTCACGGCCTAGTTTTTAGTGTCTCACTGTATAGTTTTCAGTGTCTCACTGTGCATTTTTCAGTGTGTCACTGTGTAGTTTTCTGTATCTCACTGTGTAGTTTTCAGTGTCTCACTATGTCACTTTCATTGTCTCACTGTGTCGTTTTCAGTGTCTCAGTGTGCATTTTTCAGTGTCTCAATGTTTAGTTTTCAGTGTTTCACTATGTCGCATTCAGTGTCTCACTGTGTGGTTTTCCGGGTCTCACTGTGTAGTATTCATTGTCTGACTGTATCGTTTTCAGTGTCACACTGTTGTTTTCATTGTCTCACTGTGTAGTTTTCTGTGTCTCACTGTCTTGTTCCCAATGTATCGCTGTGCACTTTTCAGTTTCTCACAGTGTATTTCTCATTGTTTCACTGTGTACTTTTAAGTCTCTCACTGTGTAGTTTTCATTGTTTCACTGTGTACTTCCCAATGTCTCGCAGTGCACTTTTCAGTTTCTCACAGAGTAGTTCCCAACGTCTCATTGTGTAGTTTTTAGTGTCTGACTCTTCCGTTTTCAGTGTCTCACTGTGTAGTTTCAGTGTCTCACTGTGTAGTTTTCAGTGTCTCACTGTGCAGTTTTCAGTGTGTCACTGTGTAATTTTCTGTGTCTCACTGTGTAGTTTTCATTGTCTCACTGTGTCCTTTTCAGTGTCTCACTGTGTAGTTTTCATTGTCTCACTCTGAAGTATTCAGTATCTCGCTTTGTAGTTTTCAGTGTTTCACCGTGTGATTTTCAATGTCTCGCTGTGTAGTTTTCAGTGTCTCACTTTGTAGTTTTCAGTACCTCGCTTTGTAGTTTTCATTGTCTCACTGTGTAGTTTTCAGTATCTCGCTTTGTAGTTTTCATTGTCTCACTGCCTAGTTTTTAGTGTCTCACTGTATAGATTTCAGTGTCTCACTGTGCAGTTTTCAGTGTGTCACTGTGTAGTTTTCTGTATCTCACTGTGTAGTTTTCAGTGTCTCACTATGTCACTTTCATTGTCTCACTGTGTCGTTTTCAGTGTCTCACTGTGCAGTTTTCAGTGTCTCACTGTGTAGTTTTCAGTGTCTCACGATGTCGCATTCAGTGTCGCACTTTGTGGGTTTCCAGTTCTCACTGTGTAGTATTCATTGTCTAACTGTGTCGTTTTCAGTGTCACACTGTTGTTTTCATTGACTCACTGTGTAGTTTTCAGTGTCCCACTGTGTTGTTCCCAATGTATCGCTGTGCACTTTTCAGTTTCTCACAGTGAATTTCCCAATGTCTCACTGTGTAGTTTTCAGTCTCTCACTGTGTAGTTTTCATTGTTTCACTGTGTACTTCCCAATGTCTCGCTGTGCACTTTTCAGTTTCTCACAGAGTAGTTTCCAACGTCTCATTGTGTAGTTTTTAGTGTCTCACTCTGCCGTTTTCAGTGTCTCACTATGTAGTTTCAGTGTCTCACTGTGTAGTTTTCAGTGTCTCACTGTGCAGTTTTCAGTGTGTCACTGTGTAATTTTCTGAGTCTCACTGTGTAGTTTTCATTGTCTCACTGTGTCGTTTTCAGTGTCTCACTGTGTAGTTTTCATTGTCTCACTGTGAAGTATTCAGTACCTCGCTTTGTAGTTTTCAGAGTTTCACCGTGTGATTTTCAATGTCTCGCTGTGTAGTTTTCAGTGTCTCACTTTCTAGTTTTCAGTACTTCGCTTTGTAGTTTTCATTGTCTCACTGTGTAGTTTCAATATCTCGCTTTGTAGTTTTCATTGTCTCACTGCCTAGTTTTTAGTGTCTCACTGTATAGTTTTCAGTGTCTCACTGTGCAGCTTTCAGTGTTTCACTGTGTAGTTTTCTGTATCTCACTGTGTAGTTTTCAGTGTCTCACTATGTCACTTTCATTGTCTCACTGTGTCGTTTTCAGTGTCTCACTGTGCAGTTTTCAGTGTCTCACTGTGTAGTTTTCAGTGTCTCACTATGTCGCATTCAGTGTCTCACTGTGTGGGTTTCCAGGTCTCACTGTGTAGTATTCATTGTCTCACTGTGTCGTTTTCGATGTCACACTGTTGTTTTCATTGACTCACTGTGTAGTTTTCAGTGTCTCGCTTTGTTGTTACCAATGTATAACTGTGCACTTTTCAGTTTCTCACAGTGGATTTCCCAATGTCTCACTGTGTAGTTTTCAGTCTCTCACTGTGTAGTTTTCATTGTTTCACTGTGTACTTCCCAATGTCTCGCTGTGCACTTTTCAGTTTCTCACAGAGTAGTTCCCAACGTCTCATTGTGTAGTTTTAGTGTCTCACTCTGCCGTTTTCAGTGTGTCACTGTGTAGTTTCAGTGTCTCACTCTGTAGTTTTCAGTGTCTCACTGTGCAGTTTTCAGTGTGTCACTGTGTAATTTTCTGAGTCTCACTGTGTAGTTTTCATTGTCTCACTGTGTCGTTTTCAGTGTCTCACTGTGTAGTTTTCATTGTCTCACTGTGAACTTTTCAGTACCTCGCTTTTTAGTTTTCATTGTTTCACTGTGTGGTTTTCAGTGTCACACTGTGTCGTTTTCAGTGTCTCACTGTGTAGTTTTCAGTACCTCGCTTTGTAGTTTTCATTGTCTCACTGTGTAGTTTTCAGTGTCCCACTATGTCGCATTCAGTGTGTCACTGCGTCGTTTTCCGGGTCTCACTGAGTAGTATTCATTTTCTCACCGTGTCGTTTTCAGTGTCACACTGTTGTTTTCATTGTCTCACAGTGTAGTTCTCAGTGTCTCTCTGCGTAGCTTTCAGTGTCTCACTTTGTTTTTTACAGTACCTCACTTTGTAGTTTTCACTGTTTCACTGTCTTGTTATTAGTGTCTCACTGTGTAGTTTTCAGTGTCTCACTGTGTAGTGTTCAGTACCTCGCTTTGTATTTTTCATTGTCTCACTGCCTAGTTTTTAGTGTCTCACTGTATTGTTTTCAGTGTCTCACTGTGCGGTTTTCAGTGTGTCACTGTGTAGTTTTCTGTATCTCACTGTGTATTTTTCATTGTTTCACTATGTCACTTTCATTTTCTCACTGTGTCGTTTTCAGTGTCTCACTGTGAAGTATTCAGTACCTCGCTTTGTAGTTTTCATTATTTCACTGTATGGTTTTCAGTGTCTAGCTGTGCAGTTTTCAGTGTCTCAGTGTGCTGTTTTCAGTGTCTCACTATGTCGCTTTCATTGTCTCACTGTGTCGTTTTCAGTGTCTCACTTTATACTTTTCATTGTCTCACTGTGTAGTTTTCAGCACCTCGCTTTGTAGTTTTCATTATCTCACTGTGTAGTTTTTATTGTCTCACTGTGTAGTTTTCAGGGTCTCACTGTGCAGTTTTCAATGTGTCACTGTGCAGTTTTCTGTTTCACTCTGTGTAGTTTTCAAGATCTCACTATGTCGCTTTCATTGTCTCACTGTGCAGTTTTCAGTGTATCACTGTGTAGTTTTCTGTATCTCACTGCGTAGTTTTCAGTGTCTCACTATGCAACTTTCATTGTCTCGCTCTGCAGTTTTCAGTGTCTCACTGTGCAGTTTTCACTGTTTCACTGTGTAGTTTTCATTGTCTCACTGTGCAGTTTTCACTGTCTCACTGTGTAGTTTTCATTGTCTCACTGTGAAGTTTTCAGTACCTCGGTTTGAGGTTTTCATTATTTCACTGTGTAGTTTTCAGTGTCTCACTATGTCGCATTCAGTGTCTCACTGTGTCGTTTTCCTGGTCTCACTGTGTTGTATTCATTGTCTCACTGTGTCGTTTTCAGTGTCACACTGTTGTTTTCATTGTCTCACTGTGTAGTTTTCTTTGTCTCATTGTGTCGTGTTCAGTGTCTCACTGTGTAGTTTTCATTGTCTCACTTTGAATTATTCAGTACCTTGTTTGTGCTTTTCATTGTTTCACTGTGTGGTTTTCAATGTCTCACTGTGTAGTTTTCAGTGTCTCACTGTGTAGTTTTCAGTACCTTTCTTTGTAGTTTTCATTGTCTCACTGTGTAGTTTTTAGTGTCTCACTGTGTAGTTTTCAGTACCTTGCTTTGTAGTTTTCATTGTCTCACTGTGTAGTTTTCATTGTCTCACTGTGAATTATTCAGTACCTCGCTTTGTGGTTTTCATTGTTTCACTGTGTGGTTTTCAATGTCTCACTGTGTAGTTTTCAGTGTCTCACTGTGTAGTTTTCAGTACCTTGCTTTGTAGTTTTCATTGTCTCACTGTGTAGTTTTCTGTGTCACACTATGTCGTTTTCCTGGTCTCACTGTGTAGTATTCAGTGTCTCACTGTGTCGTTTTCAGTGTCTCAATCTGTCGTGTTCAGTGTCTCACTGTGTAGTTTTCATTGTCTCACTGTGAATTATTCAGTACCTCGTTTTGTAGTTTTCAGTCTTTGTCCGTGTGGTTTTCAATGCCTCACTGTGTAGTTTTCACTGTCTCACTGTGTAGTTTTCAGTGTCTCAATCTGTCGTGTTCAGTGTCTCGCTGTGTAGTTTGCAGTGTCTCACTGTGTAGTTTTCAGTGTCTCAATCTGTCGTGTTCAGTGTCTCGCTTTGTAGTTTTCATTGTCTCACTGCCTAGTTTTTAGTGTCTCACTGTGCAGTTTTCAATGATCACTGTGTAGTTTTCTTTTTCTCACTGTGTAGTTTTCAGTGTCTCACTATGTCGCATTCAGGGTCTCCCTTTGTCGTTTTCCCGGGTCTCACTGTGTAGTATTCATTGTCTCACTGTGTCATTTTCAGTGTCACACTGTTGTTTTCATTGTCTCACTGTGTAGTTTTCAGTGTCTCACTGTGTTGTTCCCAATGTATCGCTGTGCACTTTTCATTTTCTCACAGTGGATTTCCCAATGTCTCACTGTGTAGTTTTCAGTCTCTCACTGTGTAGTTTTCATTGTTTCACTGTGTACTTCCCAATGTCTCGCTGTGCACTTTTCAGTTTCTCACAGAGTAGTTCCCAATGTCTCATTGTGTCGTTTTTAGTGTCTCACTGTGCAGTTTTAAGTTCGTCACTGTGTAATTTTCTGTGTCTCACTGTGTAGTTTTCATTGTCTCAATGTGTCGTTTTCAGTGTCTCACTGTGTAGTTTCCGTGTCTCACTGTGTAGTTTTCAGTGTCTCACTGTGCAGTTTTCAGTGTGTCACTGTGTAATTTTCTGTGTCTCTCTTTGTAGTTTTCATTGTCTCACTGTGATTTATTCAGTACCTCGCTTTGTAGTTTTCATTGTTTCACTGTTTATTTTTCAGTGTCTCGCTGTTTAGTTTTCAGTGTCTCACTGTGTCGTTTTCAGTGTCTCACTGTGTAGTTTTCATTGTCTCACTTTGAAGTTTTCAATGTCTTACTGTGAAGTATTCAGTACCTCGCTTTGTAGTTTTCATTGTTTCACTGTTTAGTTTTCAGTGTCTCGCTGTGTCGTTTTCAGTGTATCACTGTGTAGTTTTCTGTATCTCACTGTGTACTATTCAGTGTCTCACTGTGCAGTTTTCAGTGTGTCACTGTGTAGTTTTCTGTATCTCACTGTGTATTTTTCATTTTCTCACCATGTCACTTTCATTGTCTCACTGTGTCGTTTTCAGTCTCTCACTGTGCAGTTTTCAGTGTGTCACTGTGCAGTTATCAGTGTCTCACTGCGTAGTTTTCATTCTCTCACTGTGTCTTTTTCAGTGTCTCACTGTGAAGAATTCAGTACCTAGCTTTGTAGTTTTCAGTGTTTCACTGTGTGGTTTTCAGTGTCTCTCTGTAGTTTTCAGTGTCTCACTGTGAAGTATTCAGTACCTTGCTTTGTAGTTTCCATTGTTTCACTTTATGCTTTTCATTGTCTCACTGTTTAGTTTTCAGTGCCTCGCTATTTCGCTTTCATTGTCTCACTGTGTCGTTTTCAGTGTCTCACTGTGTACTTTTCATTGTCTCACTGTATAGTTTTCAGTACCTCGCTTCGTAGTTTTCATTGTCTCACTTTGTAGTTTTTAGTGTCTCACTGTGTCGTTTTCAGTGTCTCACTATATCCCATTCAGTGTCTCACTGTGTCGTTTTCCGGGTCTCACTGTCTAGTATTCATTGTCTCACTGTGTCGTTTTCAGTGTCACACTGTGTAGTTTTCTTTGTCTCTCTGTGAAGTATTCAGTACCTCGCTTTGTAGTTTTCACTGTTTCACTGTGTGGTTTTCAGTGTCTCACTGTGTAGTTTTCAATGTCTCACTGTGTAATTTTCAGTACCTCGCTTTGTAGTTTTCATTGTCTCACTGTGTAGTTTTCAGTGTCTCACTGTGTAGTTTTCAGTGTCTCAGTGTGTAGTTTTCACTGTCTCACTGTGTAGTTTTCAGTTTCTCACTGTGTAGTTTTCAGTGTCTCACTGTGCAGTTTTCAGTGTCTCACTATGTTGCATTCAGTGTCTCACTGTGTCGTTTTCCGGGTCTGACTGTGTAGTATTCAGTGTCTCACTGTGTCGTTTTCAGTGTCACACTTTTGTTTTCATTGTCTCACTGTGTAGTTTTCAGTGTCTCAATCTGTCGTGTTCAGTGTCTCACTGTGTAGTTTTCATTGTCTCACTGTGAAGTATTCAGTTCCTCGCTTTGTAGTTTTCAGTGCTTCACCGTGTGGTTTTCAATGTCTCGCTGTGTAGTTTGCAGTGTCTCACTGTGTAGTTTTCAGTACCTCGCTTTGTAGTTTTCAGTGTCTCACTGTGTAGTTTTCAGTGTCTCACTATGTCGCATTCAGTGTCTCACTGTGTAGTTTTCAGTGTCTCACTGTGTAGCTATCTGTGTCTCACTTTGTAGTTTTCAGTACCTCGCTTTGTACTATTCATTGTCTCACTGCCTAGTTTTTAGTGTCTCACTGTAAAGTTTTCATTGTCTCACTGTGCAGTTTTCAGTGTGTCACTGTGTAGTTTTCTGTATCTCGCGGTGTCGTTTTCAGTGTCTCACTATGTCACTTTCAGTATCTCACTGTGTCGTTTTCAGTGTCTCACTGTGCAGTTTTCAGTGTCAAACTGTGTAGTTTTCAGTGTCTCACTATGTTGCATTCAGTGTCTCACTGTGTCGTTTTCCGGGTCTCACTGTGTATTATTCTTTGTCTCACTGTGTCGTTTTCAGTGTCACAATGTTGTTTTCATTGTCTCATTGTGTAGTTTTCAGTGTCTCACTGTGTTTTTCCCAATGTATCGCTGAGCACTTTTCAGTTTCTCACAGTGGATTTCCCAATGTCTCACTGTGTAGTTTTCTGTTTCTCACTGTGTAGTTTTCATTGTTTTACTGCAATTTGCACTTTCTCACTGTGCAGTTATCAGTGCCTCCCTGTGTAGCTTTCAGTGTCTCACTGTGTCGTTCCCAATGTATCGCTCTGCACTTTTCAGTTTCTCACAGTGTATTTCTCATTGTCTCAATGTGTAGTTTTCAATGTCTCACTGTGTAGTTTTCTTTGTCTCACTGTGAAGTATTCAATACCTCGCTTTGTAGTTTTCGCTGTGTCACTATATGGTTTTCAGTGTCTCACTTTGTCGTTTTCAATGTCTCACTGTGTAATTTTCAGTACCTCGCTTTGTAGTTTTCATTGTCTCACTGTGTAGTTTTCAGTGACTCACTGTGTAGTTTTCAGTGTCTCAGTGTATAGTATTCATTGTCTCACTGTGTAGTTTTCACTGTCTCACTGTGTAGTTTTCACTGTCTCACTGTGTAGTTTTCAGTGTCTCACTGTGTAGTTTTCAGTGTCTCACTATGTCGCATTCAATGTCTCACAGTGTCGCTTTCAGTGTCACACTTTTGTTTTCATTGTCTCACTGTGTAGTTTTCAGTGTCTCAATCTGTCGTATTCAGTGTCTCACTGTGTAGTTTTTATTGTCTCACTGTGTCGTGTTCAGTGTCTCACTGTGTAGTTTTCATTGTCTCACTGTGGAGTATTCAGTACCTCGCTTTGTAGTTTTCAGTGCTTCACCGTGTGGTTTTCAATGTCTCGCTGTGTAGTTTGCAGTCTCTCACTGTGTAGTTTTCAGTACCTCGCTTTGTAGTTTTCATTGTCTCACTGTGTAGTTTTCAGTGTCTCACTGTGTCGCATTCAGTGTCATACTGTGTAGTTTTCAGTGTCTCACTGTGTAGCTTTCAGTGTCTCACTTTGTAGTTTTCAGTACCTCGCTTTGTAGTTTTCATTGTCTCACTGCCTAGTTTTTACTGTCTCACTGTATAGTTTTCATTGTCTCACTGTGCTGTTTTCAGTGTGTCACTGTGTAGTTTTCTGTATCTCAATATTTAGTTTTCAGTGTCTCACTGTGTAGTTTTCAGTCTCTCACAATGTCACTTTCTTTGTCTCACTGTGTCGATTTCAGTGTCTCACTGTGCAGTTTTCAGTGTGTCACTGTGTATTTTTCAGTGTCTCACTATGTCGCATTCAGTGTCTCACTGTGTCGTTTTCCGGGTCTCACTGTTTACTATTCAGTGTCTCACTGTGTCGTTTTCAGTGTCACAATGTTGTTTTCATTGTCTCACTGTGCAGTTTTCAGTGTCTCACTGTGTTGTTCCCAATGTATCGCTGGGCACTTTTCAGTTTCTCATAGTGGATTTCCCAATGTCTCACTGTGTAGTTTTGTGTTTCTCACTGTGTAGTTTTAATTTGTTCACTGCATTTGCACTTTCTCACTGTGCAGTTATCAGTGCCTCTCTGTGTAGCTTTCAGTGTCTCACTGTGTCGTTCCCAATGTATCGCTCTGCACTTTTCAGTTTCTCACAGTATATTTCTCATTGTCTCATTGTGTAGTCTTCAGTGTCTCACTGTGTAGTTTTCATTGTTTCACTGTGTACTTCCCTAAGTCTCGCTGTGCAAATTTCAGTTTCTCACAGAGTAGTTCCCAGTGTCTTACTGTGCAGTTTTCAGTGTCTCACTGTGTAGTTTTCAGTGTCTCACTGTGCAGTTTTCAGTGTGTCACTGTGTAATTTTCTGTGTCTCACTGTGTAGTTTTCATTGTCTCACTGTGTCATTTTCAGTGTCTCACTGTGTAGTTTTCATTGTCTCAAAGTGAAGTATTCAATACCTCGCTTTGTAGTTTTCATTGTTTCACTGTGTAGTTTTCAGTGTCTCAGTGTGTCGTTTTCAGTCCTCGCTTTGTATTTTTCATTGTCTCACTGTGTAGTTTTCAGTGTCTCACTATGTCGCATTCAGTGTCTCACTGTGTCCTTTTCCGAGTCTCACTGTGTCGTATTCCTTGTCTCACTGTGTCGTTTTCAGTGTCACACTGTTGTTTTCATTGTCTCACTGTGTAGTTTTCAGTGTCTCACTGTGTCGTGTTCAGTGTCTCACTGTGTAGTTTTCAGTACCTTGCTTTGTAGTTTTCATTGTCTCACTGTGTAGTTTTCAGTGTCTCACTATGTCGCATTCAGTGTCTCACTGTGTCTTTTTCCGGGTCTCACTGTGTAACGCTGTGCACTTTTCAGTTTCTCACAGTGGATTTCCCAATGTCTCACTGTGTAGTTTTCAGTGTCTCACTGTGTAGTTTTCATTTTTTCACTGCAATTGGCACTTTCTCACTGTGCAGTTATCAGTGCATCTCTGTGTAGCTTTCAGTGTCTCACTGTGTAGTTCCCAATGTATCACTGTGCATTTTTCAGTTTCTCACAGTATATTTCTTATTGTCTCAATGTGTAGTTTTCAGTGTCTCACTGTGTAGTTTTCACTGTCTCACTGTTTACTTCCCAATGTCTCGCTGTGCACTTTTCAGTTTCTCACAGAGAAGTTCCCAACGTCTCATTGTGTAGTTTTTAGTGTCTCACTGTGTAGTTTTTAGTTCACACTGTGCCGTTTTCAGTGTCTCACTGTGTAGTTTTCTGTGTCTCACTATGTCACTTTCATTGTCTCACTGTGTCGTTTTCTGTGTCTCACTGTGCATTTTTCAGTGTCTCACTGTGTAGTTTCATCGTCTCACTGTGTAGTTTCAGTGTCTCACTGTGCAGTTTTCAGTGTGTCACTGTGTAATTTTCTGTGTCTCACTGTGTAGTTTTCATTGTCTCACTGTGTAGTTTTCATTGTCTCACTGTGTCATTTCAGTGTCTCACTGTGCAGTTTTCAGTGTGTCACTGTGTAATTTTCGGTGTCTCACTGTGTAGTTTTCATTGACTCACTGTGTAGTTTTCATTGTCTCACTATGTCATTTTCAGTGTCTCACTGTGTAGTTTTCTGAATCTCATTGTGTAGTTTTCAGTGTCTCACTGTATAGTTTTCATTGTCTCACTGTATATTTTTCAGTGTCTCACTGTGAAGTATTCAGTACCTTGCTTTGTAGTTTTCATTGTTTCACTGTGTGGTTTTCAGTGTCTCACTGTGTAGTTTTCGTTGTCTCACAGTGTCATTTTCAGTGTCTCACTGTGTCGTTTTCAGTGTCTCACTGTGTGGTTTTCAGTGTCTCACTGTGTCGTTTTCAGTGTCTCACTGTGTAGTTTTCATTGTCTCACTGTGGAGTATTCAGTACCTCGCTTTGTAGTTTTCAGTGCTTCACCGTGTGGTTTTCAATGTCTCGCTGTGTAGTTTGCAGTGTCTCACTGTGTAGTTTTCAGTACCTCGCTTTGTAGTTTTCAGTGTCTCACTGTGTAGTTTTCAGTGTCTCACTATAATTATTCAGTACCTCGCTTTGTAGTTTTCATTGTTTCACTGTGTGGTTTTGAGTGTCTCACTGTGTCGTTTTCAGTGTCTCACTTTGTAGTTTTCATTGTCTCACTGTGTAGTTTTCAGTAACTCGCTTCGTAGTTTTCATTGTCTCACTGTGTAGTTTTAAGTGTCTCACTATGTCGCTTTCATTGTCTCACTGTGTCGTTATCAATCACTGTGTAGTTTTCTGTATATCACTGTGTAGTTTTCAGTGTCTCACTATGCCACTTTCATTGCCTCGCTGTGCAGTTTTCAGTGTCTCACTGTGCAGTTTTCGCTGTCTCACTGTGTAGTTTTCATTATCTCACTGTGACGTTTTCATTGTCTCACTGTGTAGTTTTCATTGTCTCACTGTGAAGTTTTCAGTATCTCGCTTTGTAGTTTTCATTGTCTCACTGTGTAGTTTTTAGTGTCTCACTGTGTAGTTTTCAGTGTGTCACTGTGTAGTTTTCTGTTTCTCACTATGCAGTTTTCAGTGTCTCACTATGTCGCTTTCATTGTCTCACTGTGTGGTTTTCCATGTCTCACTGTGGAGAATTCATTGTCTCATTGTGTCGTTTTCAATGTCACACTGTTGTTTTCATTGTCTCACTGTGTAGTTTTCAGTGTCTCACTGTGTCGTGTTCAGTGTCTCACTGTGTAGTTTTCATTGTTTCACTGTGTGGTTTTCAGTGTCTCACTGTGTAGTATTCATTGTCTCACAATGTAGTTTTCAGTGTCACACTGTTGTTTTCATTGTCTTACTGTGTAGTTTTCAGTAACTCACTGTGTATCTTTCAGTGTCTCACTTTGTAGTTTTCAGTGTCTCACTGTGTAGTTTTCAGTACCTCGCTTTTGTAGTTTTCATTGTCTCACTGCCTAGTTTCTACTGTCTCACTGTATAGTTTTCAGTGTCTCTCTGTGCAGTTTTCAGTGTGTCACTGTGTAGTTTTCTGTTTCTCACTATGCAGTTTTCAGTGTCTCACTATGTCGCTTTCATTGTCTCACTGTGTGGTTTTCCATGTCTCACTGTGGAGAATTCATTGTCTCATTGTGTCGTTTTCAATGTCACACTGTTGTTTTCATTGTCTCACTGTGTAGTTTTCAGTGTCTCACTGTGTCGTGTTCAGTGTCTCACTGTGTAGTTTTCATTGATTCACTGTGTGGTTTTCAGTGTCTCACTGTGTAGTATTCATTGTCTCACAATGTAGTTTTCAGTGTCACACTGTTGTTTTCATTGTCTTACTGTGTAGTTTTCAGTAACTCACTGTGTAGCTTTCAGTGTCTCACTTTGTAGTTTTCAGTGTCTCACTGTGTAGTTTTCAGTACTTCGCTTTTGTAGTTTTCATTGTCTCACTGCCTAGTTTCTACTGTCTCACTGTATAGTTTTCAGTGTCTCACTGTGCAGTTTTCAGTGTGTCACTGTGTAGTTTTCTGTATCTCACTGTGTATTTTTCAGTGTCTCACTATGTCACTTTCATTGTCTCATTGTGTCGTTTTCAGTGTCTCACTGTGCAGTTTTCAGTGTCTCACTGTGTAGTTTTCATTCTCTCACTGTTTCGTTTTCAGTGTCTCACTGTGTATTTTTCATTGTCTCACTGTGAAGTATTCAGTACCTCGCTTTGTAGTTTTCATTGTTTCACTGTGTGGTTTTCAGTGTCTCGCTGTGTAGTTTTCAGTGTCTCACTGTGAAGTATTCAGTACCTCGCTTTTTAGTTTTCATTGTCTCACTGTGTAGTTTTCAGTGTCTCACTATGTCGCATTCAGTGTCTCACTGTGTCGTTTTCCGGGTCTCACTGTGTAGTATTCATTGTCTCACTGTGTCGTTTTCAGTGTCACACTGTTGTTTTCATTGTCTCACTGTGTCGTTTTCAGTGTCTCACTGTGTAGTTTTCACTGTCTCACTATGTCGCATTCAGTGTCTCACTGTGTCGTTTTCCGTGTCTCACTGTGTAGTATTCATTGTCTCACTGTGTCGTTTTCAGTGTCACACTGTTGTTTTCATTGTCTCACTGTGTAGTTTTCAGTGTCTCACTGTGTAGTTTTCAGTACCTCGCTTTGTAGTTTTCATCATCTCACTGCCTAGTTTTTAGTGTCTCACTGTATAGTTTTCAGAGTCTCACTGTGCAGTTTTCAGTGTGTCACTGTGTAGTTTTCTGTATCTCACTGTGTATTTTTCGGTGTCTCACTATGTCACTTTCATTTTATGTCTGTGTAGTATTCATTCTCTCACTGTGTCGTTTTCAGTGTCTCACTGTATAGTTTACATTCTCTCATTTTGTCGTTTTCAGTGTCTCACTTTGTATATTTCATTGTATCACTGTAAAGTATTCAGTACCTCGCTTGTAGTTTTCATTGTTTCACTGCAATTTGCACTTTCTCACCGTGCTGTTATCACTGCCTCACTGTGTAGTTTTCAGTGTCTCACTGTGTTGTTCCCAATGAATCGCTGTGCACTTTTCAGTTTTTCACAGTGGATTTCCCAATGTCTCACTGTGTAGTTTTCAGTTTCTCACTGTGTAGTTTTCATTTTTTCACTGCAATTTGCACTTTCTCACTGTGCTGTTATCACTGCCTCTCGGTGTAGTTTTCAGTGTCTCACTGTGTTGTTCCCAATGTATTGCTGTGCACTTTTCAGTTTCTCACAGTGCATTTCTCATTGTCTCACTGTGTAGTTTTCAGTGTCTCACTGTGTAGTTTTCATTGTTTCACTGTGTACTTTTCATTGTCTCACTGTGTAGTTTTCAGTGTCTCACTGTGCAGTTTTCAGTGTGTCACTGTGTAGTTTTCTGTATCTCACTGTGTATTTTTCAGTGTCTCACTATGTCACTTTCATTGTCTCATTGTGTCGTTTTCAGTGTCTCACTGTGCAGTTTTCAGTGTCTCACTGTGTAGTTTTCATTCTCTCACTGTTTCGTTTTCAGTGTCTCACTGTGTATTTTTCATTGTCTCACTGTGAAGTATTCAGTACCTCGCTTTGTAGTTTTCATTGTCTCACTGTGTCGTTTTCAGTGTCTCACTGTGTAGTTTTCTGAATCTCACTGTGTAGTTTTCAGTGTCTCACTGTGTAGTTTTCATTGTCTCACTGTATAGTTTTCAGTGTCTCACTGTGAAGTATTCAGTACCTCGCTTTGTAGTTTTCATTGTTTCACTGTGTGGTTTTCATTGTCTCACTGTGTCGTTTTCATTGTCTCACTGTGTCGTTTTCAGTGTCTCACTGTGTAGTTTTCAGTGTCTCACTGTGTCGTTTTCAGTGTCTCACTGTGTAGTTTTCAGTGTCTCACTGTGAAGTATTCAGTACCTCGCTTTGTAGTTTTCATTGTCTCACTGTGTGGTTTTCAGTGTCTCGCTGTGTAGCTTTCAGTGTCTCACTTTGTAGTTTACAGTACCTCGCTTTGTAGTTTTCATTGTTTCACTGTCTTGTTTTCAGTGTCTCACTGTGTAGTTTTCAGTGTCTCACTGTGTAGTTTTCAGTACCCCGCTTTGTAGTTTTCATTGTCTCACTGCCTAGTTTTTAGTGTCTCACTGTATAGTTTTCAGTGTCTCACTGTGCAGTTTTCAGTGTGTCACTGTGTAGTTTTCTGTATCTCACTGTGTATTTTTCAGTGTCTCACTATGTCACTTTCATTGTCTCCATGTGTCGTTTTCAGTGTCTCACTGTGCAGTTTTCAGTGTCTCACTGTGTAGTTTTCATTCTCTCACTGTGTCGTTTCTTTCTGTCTCGCTGTGTAGTTTTCAGTGTCTCACTGTGAAGTATTCAGTACCTCGCTTTTTAGTTTTCATTGTCTCACTTTGTAGTTTTCAGTGTCTCACTATGACGCATTGAGTGACTCACTGTGTCGTTTTCCGGGTCTCACTGTGAAGTATTCATTGTCTCACTCTGTCGTTTTCAGTGTCACACTGTTGTTTTCATTGTCTAACTGTGTAGTTTTCAGTGTCTCACTATGTAGTTTTCAGTGTCTCACTGTGTAGTTTTCAGTACCTCGCTTTGTAGTTTTCCTTGTCTCACTGCCTAGTATTTAGTGTCTCACAGTGTAGTTTTCAGTGTCTCACTGTGTCGTTTTCCGGGTCTCACTGTGAAGTATTCATTGTCTCACTGTATCGTTTTCAGTGTCACACTGTTGTTTTCATTGTCTCACTGTGTAGTTTTCATTGTCTCGCTGTGTAGTTTTCAGTGTCTCACTCTGTAGTTTTCAGTACCTCGCTTTGTTGTTTTCATTGTCTCACTGCCTTGTTTTTAGTGTCTCACTGTATAGTTTTCAGTGTCTCACTGTGCAGTTTTCAGTGTGTCACTGTGTAGTTTTCTGTATCTCACTGTGTATTTTTCAGTGTCTCACTATGTCACTTTCATTGTCTCATTGTGTCGTTTTCAGTGTCTCACTGTGCAGTTTTCAGTGTCTCACTGTGTAGTTTTCATTCTCTCACTGTTTCGTTTTCAGTGTCTCACTGTGTATTTTTCATTGTCTCACTGTGAAGTATTCAGTACCTCGCTTTGTAGTTTTCATTGTTCCACTGTGTGGTTTTCAGTGTCTCGCTGTGTAGTTTTCAGTGTCTCACTGTGAAGTATTCAGTACCTCGCTTAGTAGTTTTCATTGTCTCACTGTGTAGTTTTCAGTGTCTCACTGTATAGTTTTCAGTGTCTCACTGTGCAGTTTTCAGTGTGTCACTGTGTAGTTTTCTGTATCTCACTGTGTATTTTTCAGTGTCTCACTATGTCACTTTCATTGTCTCCATGTGTCGTTTTCAGTGTCTCACTGTGTAGTTTTCATTCTCTCACTGTGTGGTTTCTTTCTGTCTCGCTGTGTAGTTTTCAGTGTCTCACTGTGAAGTATTCAGTACCTCGCTTTTTAGTTTTCATTGTCTCACTTTGTAGTTTTCAGTGTCTCACTATGACGCATTGAGTGACTCACTGTGTCGTTTTCCGGGTCTCACTGTGAAGTATTCATTGTCTCACTCTGTCGTTTTCAGTGTCACACTGTTGTTTTCATTGTCTAACTCTGTAGTTTTCAGTGTCTCACTGTGTAGTTTTCAGTGTCTCACTGTGTAGTTTTCAGTACCTCGCTTTGTAGTTTTCATTGTCTCACTGCCTAGTTTTTAGTGTCTCACAGTGTAGTTTTCAGTGTCTCACTGTGTCGTTTTCCGGGTCTCACTGTGAAGTATTCATTGTCTCACTGTATCGTTTTCAGTGTCACACTGTTGTTTTCATTGTCTCACTGTGTAGTTTTCATTGTCTCGCTGTGTAGTTTTCAGTGTCTCACTCTGTAGTTTTCAGTACCTCGCTTTGTTGTTTTCATTGTCTCACTGCCTTGTTTTTAGTGTCTCACTGTATAGTTTTCAGTGTCTCACTGTGCAGTTTTCAGTGTGTCACTGTGTAGTTTTCTGTATCTCACTGTGTATTTTTCAGTGTCTCACTATGTCACTTTCATTGTCTCATTGTGTCGTTTTCAGTGTCTCACTGTGCAGTTTTCAGTGTCTCACTGTGTAGTTTTCATTCTCTCACTGTTTCGTTTTCAGTGTCTCACTGTGTATTTTTCATTGTCTCACTGTGAAGTATTCAGTACCTCGCTTTGTAGTTTTCATTGTCTCACTGTGTCGTTTTCAGTGTCTCACTGTGTAGTTTTCTGAATCTCACTGTGTAGTTTTCAGTGTCTCACTGTGTAGTTTTCATTGTCTCACTGTATAGTTTTCAGTGTCTCACTGTGAAGTATTCAGTACCTCGCTTTGTAGTTTTCATTGTTTCACTGTGTAGTTTTCATTGTCTCACTGCGTCGTTTTCATTGTCTCACTGTGTCGTTTTCAGTGTCTCACTGTGTAGTTTTCAGTGTCTCACTGTGTCGTTTTCAGTGTCTCACTGTGTAGTTTTCAGTGTCTCACTGTGAAGTATTCAGTACCTCGCTTTGTAGTTTTCATTGTCTCACTGTGTGGTTTTCAGTGTCTCGCTGTGTAGCTTTCAGTGTCTCACTTTGTAGTTTACAGTACCTCGCTTTGTAGTTTTCATTGTTTCACTGTCTTGTTTTCAGTGTCTCACTGTGTAGTTTTCAGTGTCTCACTGTGTAGTTTTCAGTACCTCGCTTTGTAGTTTTCATTGTCTCACTGCCTAGTTTTTACTGTCTCACTGTATAGTTTTCAGTGTCTCACTGTGCAGTTTTCAGTGTGTCACTGTGTAGTTTTCTGTATCTCACTGTGTATTTTTCAGTGTCTCACTATGTCACTTTCATTGTCTCCATGTGTCGTTTTCAGTGTCTCACTGTGCAGTTTTCAGTGTCTCACTGTGTAGTTTTCATTCTCTCACTGTGTGGTTTCTTTCTGTCTCGCTGTGTAGTTTTCAGTGTCTCACTGTGAAGTATTCAGTACCTCGCTTTTTAGTTTTCATTGTCTCACTTTGTAGTTTTCAGTGTCTCACTATGACGCATTGAGTGACTCACTGTGTCGTTTTCCGGGTCTCACTGTGAAGTATTCATTGTCTCACTCTGTCGTTTTCAGTGTCACACTGTTGTTTTCATTGTCTAACTGTGTAGTTTTCAGTGTCTCACTGTGTAGTTTTCAGTGTCTCACTGTGTAGTTTTCAGTACCTCGCTTTGTAGTTTTCATTGTCTCACTGCCTAGTTTTTAGTGTCTCACAGTGTAGTTTTCAGTGTCTCACTGTGTCGTTTTCCGGGTCTCACTGTGAAGTATTCATTGTCTCACTGTATCGTTTTCAGTGTCACACTGTTGTTTTCATTGTCTCACTGTGTAGTTTTCATTGTCTCGCTGTGTAGTTTTCAGTGTCTCACTCTGTAGTTTTCAGTACCTCGCTTTGTTGTTTTCATTGTCTCACTGCCTTGTTTTTAGTGTCTCACTGTATAGTTTTCAGTGTCTCACTGTGCAGTTTTCAGTGTGTCACTGTGTAGTTTTCTGTATCTCACTGTGTATTTTTCAGTGTCTCACTATGTCACTTTCATTGTCTCATTGTGTCGTTTTCAGTGTCTCACTGTGCAGTTTTCAGTGTCTCACTGTGTAGTTTTCATTCTCTCACTGTGTAGTTTTCAGTGTCTCACTGTGTATTTTTCATTGTCTCACTGTGAAGTATTCAATACCTCGCTTTGTAGTTTTCATTGTTTCACTGTGTGGTTTTCAGTGTCTCGCTGTGTAGTTTTCAGTGTCTCACTGTGAAGTATTCAGTACCTCGCTTTGTAGTTTTCATTGTCTCACTGTGTAGTTTTCAGTGTCTCACTATGTCGCATTCAGTGTCTCACTGTGTCGTTTTCCGGGTCTCACTGTGTAGTATTCATTGTCTCACTGTGTCGTTTTCAGTGTCACACTGTTGTTTTCATTGTCTCACTGTGTCGTTTTCAGTGTCTCACTGTGTAGTTTTCACTGTCTCACTATGTCGCATTCAGTGTCTCACTGTGTCGTTTTCCGGGTCTCACTGTGTAGTATTCATTGTCTCACTGTGTCGTTTTCAGTGTCACACTGTTGTTTTCATTGTCTCACTGTGTAGTTTTCAGTGTCTCACTGTGTAGTTTTCAGTACCTCGCTTTGTAGTTTTCATCATCTCACTGCCTAGTTTTTAGTGTCTCACTGTATAGTTTTCAGAGTCTCACTGTGCAGTTTTCAGTGTGTCACTGTGTAGTTTTCTGTATCTCACTGTGCAGTTTTCAGTGTCTCACTGTGTAGTTTTCATTCTCTCACTGTGTCGTTTTCAGTGTCTCACTTTGTATATTTCATTGTATCACTGTAAAGTATTCAGTACCTCGCTTTGTAGTTTTCATTGTTTCACAGCAATTTGCACTTTCTCACCGTGCTGTTATCACTGCCTCACTGTGTAGTTTTCAGTGTCTCACTGTGTTGTTCCCAATGAATCGCTGTGCACTTTTCAGTTTTTCACAGTGGATTTCCCAATGTCTCACTGTGTAGTTTTCAGTTTCTCACTGTGTAGTTTTCATTTTTTCACTGCAATTTGCACTTTCTCACTGTGCTGTTATCACTGCCTCTCGGTGTAGTTTTCAGTGTCTCACTGTGTTGTTCCCAATGTATTGCTGTGCACTTTTCAGTTTCTCACAGTGCATTTCTCATTGTCTCACTGTGTAGTTTTCAGTGTCTCACTGTGTAGTTTTCATTGTTTCACTGTAAACTTTTCATTGTCTCACTGTGTAGTTTTCATTGTCTCACTGTGTAGTTTTCAGTAACTGGCTTCGTAGTTTTCATTGTCTCACTGTGTAGTTTTAAGTGTCTCACTATGTCCCTTTCATTGTCTCACTGTGTCGTTATCAGTGTATCACTGTGTAGTTTTCTGTATCTCACTGTGTAGTTTTCAGTGTCTCACTATGTCACTTTCATTGCCTCGCTGTGCACTTTTCAGTGTCTCACTGTGCAGTTTTCGCTGTCTCACTGTGTAGTTTTCATTATCTCAATGTGTCGTTTTCATTGTCTTACTGTGTAGTTTTCATTGTCTCACTGCCTAGTTTTTAGTGTCTCACTGTATAGTTTTCAGTGTCTCACTGTGCAGTTTTCAGTGTGTCACTGTGTAGTTTTCTGTATCTCACTGTGTATTTTTCAGTGTCTCACTATGTCACTTTCATTGTCTCCATGTGTCGTTTTCAGTGTCTCACTGTGCAGTTTTCAGTGTCTCACTGTGTAGTTTTCATTCTCTCACTGTGTGGTTTCTTTCTGTCTCGCTGTGTAGTTTTCAGTGTCTCACTGTGAAGTATTCAGTACCTCGCTTTTTAGTTTTCATTGTCTCACTTTGTAGTTTTCAGTGTCTCACTATGACGCATTGAGTGACTCACTGTGTCGTTTTCCGGGTCTCACTGTGAAGTATTCATTGTCTCACTGTGTCGTTTTCAGTGTCACACTGTTGTTTTCATCGTCTAACTGTGTAGTTTTCAGTGTCTCACTGTGTAGTTTTCAGTGTCTCACTGTGTAGTTTTCAGTACCTCGCTTTGTAGTTTTCATTGTCTCACTGCCTAGTTTTTAGTGTCTCACAGTGTAGTTTTCAGTGTCTCACTGTGTCGTTTTCCGGGTGTCACTGTGAAGTATTCATTGTCTCACTGTGTCGTTTTCAGTGTCACACTGTTGTTTTCATTGTCTCACTGTGTAGTTTTCATTGTCTCGCTGTGTAGTTTTCAGTGTCTCACTCTGTAGTTTTCAGTACCTCGCTTTGTTGTTTTCATTGTCTCACTGCCTTGTTTTTAGTGTCTCACTGTATAGTTTTCAGTGTCTCACTGTGCAGTTTTCAGTGTGTCACTGTGTAGTTTTCTGTATCTCACTGTGTATTTTTCAGTGTCTCACTATGTCACTTTCATTGTCTCATTGTGTCGTTTTCAGTGTCTCACTGTGCAGTTTTCAGTGTCTCACTGTGTAGTTTTCATTCTCTCACTGTGTAGTTTTCAGTGTCTCACTGTGTATTTTTCATTGTCTCACTGTGAAGTATTCAATACCTCGCTTTGTAGTTTTCATTGTTTCACTGTGTGGTTTTCAGTGTCTCGCTGTGTAGTTTTCAGTGTCTCACTGTGAAGTATTCAGTACCTCGCTTTGTAGTTTTCATTGTCTCACTGTGTAGTTTTCAGTGTCTCACTATGTCGCATTCAGTGTCTCACTGTGTCGTTTTCCGGGTCTCACTGTGTAGTATTCATTGTCTCACTGTGTCGTTTTCAGTGTCACACTGTTGTTTTCATTGTCTCACTGTGTCGTTTTCAGTGTCTCACTGTGTAGTTTTCACTGTCTCACTATGTCGCATTCAGTGTCTCACTGTGTCGTTTTCCGGGTCTCACTGTGTAGTATTCATTGTCTCACTGTGTCGTTTTCAGTGTCACACTGTTGTTTTCATTGTCTCACTGTGTAGTTTTCAGTGTCTCACTGTGTAGTTTTCAGTACCTCGCTTTGTAGTTTTCATCATCTCACTGCCTAGTTTTTAGTGTCTC
>JANJGN010002909.1:0-50000 GCA_026770705.1 Isurus oxyrinchus
GGGGGTGGAGTTGGGGTAAGTGAGGGGGGAGTTGGGGTAAGTGAGTGG
This sequence comes from Isurus oxyrinchus, assembly GCA_026770705.1. Classification (NCBI taxonomy): domain Eukaryota; kingdom Metazoa; phylum Chordata; class Chondrichthyes; order Lamniformes; family Lamnidae; genus Isurus; species Isurus oxyrinchus. Next base: position 49 of record JANJGN010002909.1, read on the forward strand.
GTGGAGTTGGGGTAAGTGAGATGATGGAGTTGGGGTAAGTGAGGTGCTGCGGGTGGAGTTGTTGGAAGTGAAGGGGTGGAGTTGGGGTAAGATAGGGGATGCGGGTGGAGATGGGGTAAGTGAAGGGGGGGAGTTGGGGTAAGTAAGGAGGTGGAGTTGGAGTAAGTGAGAGGTGTGGGAGTTGGGGTAAGTGAGGGGGTGGAGTTGGGATAAGTGAGGAGGAGGAGTTGGGGTAGGTGAGGGGGGGAGTTGGGGTAACTGAGGGGGTGGAGTTGGGATAAGTGAGGGGGTGGAGTTGGGATAAGTGATGTGGTGGAGTTGGGGTAAGTGAGCGGATGGAGATGGGGTAAGTGAGGGAGTGGAGTTGGGGTATTTGAGGGGGGGAGTTGGGGTAAGTGAGGGGGGTGTTGGGGTAAGTGAGGAGGAGAAGTTGCGGTAAGTGAGGGGGGAGTTGGGGTAAGTGATGGGGGAGTTGGGATAGGTGGGGGGGTAGAGTTGGGGTAAGTGAGGGGGGAGATGGGGTAACTGAGGGGGAGTTGGGTAAGTGAGGGGAGGGAGTTGGGGTAAGTGAGGGGGGGAGATTGGGTAAGTGAGGGGGTGGAGTTGGGATAAGCGAAGGGGTGGGTGTGGGGAAGGGGAAAGTGAGGGGGGAGTTGGGGTAAGTGAGGGGGTGGAGTTGGGGTAAGTGAGAGGGGAGCTGGTGTAAGTGAGGGGGGAGTTGGGGTAAGTGAGGGGGTTTGTTTGGGGTAAGTGAGGTGGTGGATTTGGGGTAAGTGAGGGGGTGGAGTTGGGGTAGGTGAGGGTGGAGTTGAAGTAAGTTAGGGGGTGGAGTTGGGTTAGCTGAGGGTGGAGTTGGGGGTAGGTGAGGGAAGAGTTGGGGTAAGTGAGGGTGGAGTTGGTGTAAGAGAGGGTGGAGTTGGGGTAAGTGAGGGGATGGTGTTGGGGTAAGTGAGGGTGGAGTTGGGATAAGAGAGGGGGGAGTTGGGGTAAGTGAGGGGGTGGAGTTGGGGTAAGTGAGGGGGTGGAGTTGGGGTAAGTGAGGGGGTGGAGTTGGGGTAAGTGAGATGATGGAGTTGGGGTAAGTGAGGTGCTGCGGGTGGAGTTGGGGTAAGTGAAGGGGTGGAGTTGGGGTAACATACGGGATGCGGGTGGAGATGGGGTAAGTGAAGGGGGGAGTTGCGGTACGTAAGAAGGTGGAGTTGGTGTAAGTGAGAGGGTGGGAGTTGGTGTAAGTGAGGGGGTGGAGTTGGGGTAAGTGAGGGGGTGGATTTGGGGTAAGTGAGGGGGTGGAGTTGCGGGATGTGAGGGGTGGAGTTGGAGTAAGTGAGGGGGTGGAGTTGGGGTAAGTGGGGGAGTGGAGTTGGGGGTAGGTGAGGGTGGAGTTGGGGTAAGTGAGGAGGTGGAGTTGGGGTAAGTGAGGGTGGAGGTGGGGTTGGTGAGGGGGTGCAGTTTGGGTAATGGAGGGGCTGGAGTTGGGGTAGGTGAGGGGGGTGTTGGGGTAAGTGAGGGGATGGAGTTGGGGTAAGTGAGCGGGTTGAGTTGGGGGTAAGTGAGGCAGTGGAGTTGGTGTAGGTGAGGGAGTGGAGTTGGGGTACTTGGGGGGAGTTGGGGTAAGTGAGGGGGGGGAGTTGGGGTAAGTGAGGAGGTGAAGTTGGGATAAGTGAGGGGGGTGGAGTTGGGGTAAGTGAGAGGGGAGTTGGGATAAGTGGGGGGGTAGAGTTGGGGTAAGTGAGGGGGGGAGTTGGGGTAAGTGAGGGGGAGTTGTGGTAAGTGAGGGGTGGAGTTGGGGTAAGTGAGGGTGGAGTTGGGGTAAGTGAGGGGGGAGTTGGGGTAAGTGAGGGGGGAGTTGGGGTAAGTGTGGGGGGAGTTGGGGGTAAGTGAGGGGGGAGATTGGGTAAGTGAGGGGGTGGAGTTGGAATAAGCGAGGGGGGTGGGGGTGGGGGAAGGGGTAAGTGAGGGGGGAGTTGGGGTAAGTGAGGAGGGAGATGGGGTAAGTGAGGGGGGAGTTGGAGTAAGTGAGAGGGGAGTTGGGGTAAGTGAGGAGGGAGATGGGGTAAGTGAGGGGGGGAGATTGGGTAAGTGAGGGGGTGGAGTTGAGATAAGCGAGGAGGTGGGGTTGGGGAAGGTGTAAGTGAGGGGGAGTTGGGGAAAGTGAGGGGGGAGTTGGGGTAAGTGAGGGGGTGGAGTTGGGGTAAGTGAGGGGGTGGAGTTCAGGTAAGTGAAGGGGTTTGGTGGGGTAAGTGAGGAGGTGGATTTGGGGTAAGTGAGGGTGTGGAGTTAAGGTAAGTGAGGGGGGAGTTGGGGTAAGTGTGACGTTGGAGTTGGGGTAAGTGAGGGGGTGGAGTTGGGGTAAGTGAGGGGGTGGATTTGGGGTAAGTGAGGGGGTGGAGTTGGGGTAGGTGAGTGTGGAGTTGAAGTAAGTTAGGGGGGTGGAGTTGGGTTAGCTGAGGGTGGAGTTGGGGTAAGTGAGGGAAGAGTTGGGGTAAGAGAGCGTGGAGTTGGGGTAAGTGAGGAGGAGTTGGTGTAAGTGAGGGTGGAGTTGGGGTAAGGGAGGGGGTGGAGTACGGGTAAGAGAGGGTGGAGTTGGGGTAAGAGAGGGGGGAGTTGGGGTAAGTGAGGGGGTGGAGTTGGGGTAAGTGAGGGGGTGGAGTTGGGGTAAGTGAGGGGGTGGAGTTGGGGTAAGTGAGATGATGGAGTTGGGGTAAGTGAGGTGCTGCGGGTGGAGTTGGGGTAAGTGAAGGGGTGGAGTTGGGGTAACATACGGGATGCGGGTGGAGATGGGGTAAGTGAAGGGGGGGGGGGAGTTGCGGTACGTAAGAAGGTGGAGTTGGTGTAAGTGAGAGGGTGGGAGTTGGGGTAAGTGAGGGGGTGGAGTTGGGGGTAAGTGAGGGGGTGGATTTGGGGTAAGTGAGGGGGTGGAGTTGCGGGATGTGAGGGGGTGGAGTTGGAGTAAGTGAGGGGGTGGAGTTGGGGTAAGTGGGGGAGTGGAGTTGGGGTAGGTGAGGGTGGAGTTGGGGTAAGTGAGGAGGTGGATTTGGGGTAAGTGAGGGTGGAGTTGGGGTAAGAGAGGGGGTGGAGTACGGGTAAGAGAGGGTGGAGTTTGGGGTAAGTGAGGGGGTGGAGATCGGGTAAGTGAGGGGGGGGTTGACGTAAGTGAGGGGGTGGAGTTGGGGTAAGTGAGATGATGGAGTTGGGGTAATTGAGGTGCTGCGGGTGGAGTTGGGGTAAGTGAAGGGGTGGAGTTGGGGTAAGATAGGGGATGCGGGTGGAGATGGGGTAAGTGAAGGGTAGGAGTTGGGGTAAGTAAGGAAGTGGAGTTGGAGTAAGTGAGAGTGTGGGAGTTGGGGTAAGTGAGGGGGTGTAGTTGGGGTAAGTGAGGGGGGTGGAGTTGGGGTAAGTGAGGAGGAGGAGTTGGGGTAGGTCAGGGGGGGAGTTGGGGTAAGTGAGGGAGTGGAGTTGGGGTAAGTGATGGGGGAGTTGGGATAAGTGGGGGGGGTAGAGTTGGGGCAAGTGAGGGGGGGAGTTGGGGTAAGTGAGGGGGAGTTGGGGTAAGTGAGGGGACGGAGTTGGGGTAAGTGAGGGGGGAGTTGGGGGTAAGCGAGGGGGTTGTTGGGGTAAGTGAGGGGGGAGTTGGGGTAAGTGAGGGGGTGGAGTTGGGGTAAGTGAGGGGGGTGTTGGGGTAAGTGAGGGGGGAGTTGGGGTAAGTGAGGGGGTGAGATTGGGTAAGTGAGGGGGTGGAGTTGAGATAAGCGAGAGGGTAGGGGTGGAGAAGGGGTAAGTGAGGGGGAGTTGGGGAAAGTGAGGGGGGAGTTGGGGTAAGTGAGTGGTTTGGAGTTGGGGTAAGTGAGGGGGTTTGGTTGGAGTAAATGAGGAGGTGGATTTGGAATAAGTGAGGGTGTGGAGTTAAGGTAAGTGAGGGGGGGAGTTGGGGTAAGTGTGACGGTGGAGTTGGGGTAAGTGAGAGGGTGGAGTTGGGGTAAGTGAGGGTGTGGAGTTGGGGTAAGCGAGGGGTGGATTTGGGGTAAGTGAGGGGGTGGATTTGGGGTAAGTGAGGGGGTGGAGTTGGGGTTGGTGAGGGTGGAGTTGAAATAAGTTAGGGGGGGTGGAGTTGGGGTAAGTGAGGGGGTGGTGTTGGGGTAAATGAGGGTGTGGAGTTGGGGTAAGTGAGGGTGTGGAGTTGGGGTAAGCGAGGGGGTGGATTTGGGGTAAGTGAGGGGGTGGATTTGGGGTAAGTGAGGGGGTGGAGTTGGGTTAGCTGAGGGTGGAGTTGGGGTAGGTGAGGGAAGAGTTGGGGTAAGTGAGGGCGGAGTTGGGGTAAGTGAGGAGGTGGAGTTGGTGTAAGTAAGGGTGGAGTTGGGGTAAGTGAGGGTGGAGTTGGGGTAGGTGAGGGAAGAGTTGGGGTAAGTGAGGGTGGAGTTGGGGTAAGTGAGGGGTTGGAGTTGGGGTAAGTGAGATGATGGAGTTGGGGTAAGTGAGGGGGGAGTTGGGGTAAGTGAGATGATGGAGTTGGGGTAAGTGAGGGGGGAGTTGGGGTAAGTGAGGGGGTGGAGTTGGGGTAAGTGAGATGATGGAGTTGGGGTAAGTGAGGTGCTGCGGGTGGAGTTGGGGTAGGTGAGGGAAGAGTTGGGGTACGTGAGGGTGGAGTTGGGGTAAGAGAGGGGGTGGATTTGGGGTAAGTGAGGGTGTGGAGTTAAGGTAAGTGAGGGGGGAGTTGGGGTAAGTGTGACGGTGGAGTTGGGGAAAGTGAGGGGGTGGAGTTGGGGTAAGTGAGGTGGTGGAATTGGGGTTGGTGAGGGTGGAGTTGAAGTAAGTTAGGGGGTGGATTTGGGTTAGCTGAGGGTGGAGTTGGGGTAGGTGAGGGAAGAGTTGGGGTAAGTGAGGGTGGAGTTAGGGTAAGTGAGGAGGTGCAGTTGGTGTAAGTGAGGGTGGAGTTGGGGTAAGAGAGGGGGTGGAGTACGGGTAAGAGAGGGTGGAGTTGAGGTAAGTGAGGGGTTGGAGTTGGGGTAAGTGAGGTGGGAGTTGGGGTAAGTGAGGGGGTGGAGTTGGGGTAAGTGCAGGGGTGGAGTTGGGGTAAGATAGGGGATGCGGGTGGAGATGGGGTAAGTGAAGGGGGGAGTTGCGGTAAGTAAGGAGGTGGAGTTGGAGTAAGTGAGAGGGTGGGAGTTGGGGTAAGTGAGGGGGTGGAGTTGGGGAAGTGAGGGGGTGGAGTTGGGGTAAGTGAGGAGGTGGATTTGGGGTAGGTGAGGGGGGAGTTGGGGTAACTGAGGGGGTGGAGTTGGGATAAGTGAGGGGGTGGAGTTGGGATAAGTGATGTGGTGGAGTTGGGGTAAGTGAGATGATGGAGTTGGTGTAAGTGAGGGGCTGCGGGTGGAGTTGGGGTAAGTGAAGGGGTGGAGTTGGGGTAACATACGGGATGCGGGTAGAGATGGGGTAAGTGAGGGGGTTTGGTTGGGGTAAGTGAGGAGGTGGATTTGGGGTAAGTGAGGGTGTGGAGTTAAGGTAAGTGAGGGGGGGAGTTGGGGTAAGTGTGACGCTGGAGTTGGGGTAAGTGAGGGGGTGGAGTTGTGGTAAATGAGGGTGTGGAGTTGGAGTAAGCGAGGGGGTGGAGTTGGGTTAAGTGAGGGGGTGGATTTGGGGTATGTGAGGGGGTGGAGTTGGGGTAGGTGAGGGTGGAGTTGAAGTAAGTTAGGGGGGTGGAGTTGGGTTAGCTGAGGGTGGAGTTGGGGTAGGTGAGGGAAGAGTTCGGGTAAGTGAGGGTGTAGTTGGGGGTAAGTGAGGAGGTGGAGTTGGTGTAAGTGAGGGTGCAGTTGGGTAAGAGAGGGGGTGGAGTACGGGTAAGAGAGGGTGGAGTTGGGGTAAGTGGGGGGTGGAGTTGGGGTAAGTGAGGGGGGAGTTGGGGTAAGTGAGGTGCTGCGGGTGGAGTTGGGGTAAGATAGGGGATGCGGGTGGAGATGGGGTAAGTGAAGGGGGGAGTTGGGGTAAGTAAGGAGGTGGAGTTGGAGTAAGTGAGAAGGTGGGAGTTGGGGTAAGTGAGGGGGTGGAGTTGGGGTAAGTGAGGGGGTGGAGTTGGGGAAGTGAGGGGGTGGAGTTGGGGTAAGTGAGGAGGTGGATTTGGGGTAGGTGAGGGGGGAGTTGGGGTAACTGAGGGGGTGGAGTTGGGATAAGTGAGGGGGTGGAGTTGGGATAAGTGATGTGGTGGAGTTGGGGTAAGTGAGATGATGGAGTTGGTGTAAGTGAGGGGTTGCGGGTGGAGTTGGGGTAAGTGAAGGGGTGGAGTTGGGGTAACATATGGGATGCGGGTAGAGATGGGGTAAGTGAGGGGGTTTGGTTGGGGTAAGTGAGGAGGTGGATTTGGGGTAAGTGAGGGTGTGGAGTTAAGGTAAGTGAGGGGGGGAGTTGGGGTAAGTGTGACGCTGGAGTTGGGGTAAGTGAGGGGGTGGAGTTGTGGTAAATGAGGGGTGTGGAGTTGGAGTAAGCGAGGGGGTGGAGTTGGGTTAAGTGAGGGGGTGGATTTGGGGTATGTGAGGGGGTGGAGTTGGGGTAGGTGAGGGTGGAGTTGAAGTAAGTTAGGGGGGTGGAGTTGGGTTAGCTGAGGGTGGAGTTGGGGTAGGTGAGGGAAGAGTTCGGGTAAGTGAGGGTGTAGTTGGGGTAAGTGAGGAGGTGGAGTTGGTGTAAGTGAGGGTGGAGTTGGGTAAGAGAGGGGGTGGAGTACGGGTAAGAGAGGGTGGAGTTGGGGTAAGTGGGGGGTGGAGTTGGGGTAAGTGAGGGGGGGAGTTGGGGTAAGTGAGGTGCTGCGGGTGGAGTTGGGGTAAGATAGGGGATGCGGGTGGAGATGGGGTAAGTGAAGGGGGGAGTTGGGGTAAGTAAGGAGGTGGAGTTAGAGTAAGTGAGAAGGTGGGAGTTGGGGTAAGTGAGGGGGTGGAGTTGGGGTAAGTGAGGGGGTGGAGTTGGGGTAAGTTAGGAGGAGGAGTTGGGGTAGGTGAGGGTGGGAGTTGGGGTAACTGAGGGGGTGGGAGTTGGGATAAGTGAGGGGGTGGAGTTGGGATAAGTGATGTGGTGGAGTTGGGGTACTTGAGGAGGAGAAGTTGGGGTAAGTGAGGGGGTGGAGTTGGGGTAAGTGAGGGGGGAGTTTCGGATAAGTGGTGGGGTAGAGTTGGGGTAAGTGAGAAAGGGGAGTTGGGGTAAGTGAAGGGGAGTTGGGGTAAGTGAGGGGGTGGAGTTGGGGTAAGTGAGGGGGGAGTTGGGGTAAGTGAGGGGGGAGTTGGGGTAAGTGAGGGGGAGTTGGGGTAAGTGAGGGGGGGAGATTGGGTAAGTGAGGGGGTGGAGTTGGGATAAGCGAGGGGGGGAGTTGGGGTAAGTGAGGGGGGAGTTGGGGTAAGTGAGGGGGTGGAGTTGGGGTAAGTGAGGGGAGTTGGGGTAAGTGAGGGGGGTGAGATTGGGTAAGTGAGGGGGTGGAGTTGAGATAAGCGAGGCGGTGGGGGTGGGGAAGGGGTAAGTGAGGGGGAGTTTGGGGAAAGTGAGGGGGGAGTTGGGGAAAGTGAGGGGGTGGAGTTGGGGTAAGTGATGGGGTTTGGTTGGGGTAAGTGAGGAGGTGGATTTGGGGTAAGTGAGGGTGTGGAGTTAAGGTAAATGAGGGGGGAGTTGGGGTAAGTGTGACGGTGGAGTTGGGGTAAGTGAAGGGGTGGAGTTGGGGTAAGTGATGGTGTGGAGTTGGGGTAAGCGAGGGGGTGCAGTTGGGGTAAGTGAGGGGGTGGATTTGGGGTAAGTGAGGGGGTGGAGTTGGGTTAGGTGAGGGTTGAGTTGAAGTAAGTTAGGGGGTGGAGTTGGGTTAGCTGAGGGTGGAGTTGGGGTAGGTGAGGGAAGAGTTGGGGTAAGTGAGGGTGGAGTTGGTGTAAGTGAGGAGGTGGAGTTGGTGTAAGTGAGGGTGGAGTTGGGGTAAGAGAGGGGGTGGAGATGGCAGAAGAGATGGGGTGGGGGTGGGGAAGGGGTAAGTGAGGGGGGAGTTGGGATAAGTGAGAGGGTGGAGTTGGGGTAAGTGAGGGGGTGGAGTTGGGTAAGTGAGGGGGTTTGGTTGGGATAAATGAGGAGGTGGATTTGGGGGTAAGTGAGGGTGTGGAGTTAAGGTAAGTGAGGGGGGTAGTTGGGTTTAGTGTGACGGTGGAGTTGGGGTAAGTGAGGGGGTGGAGTTAGGGTAAGCGAGTGGGTGGAGTTGGGGTAAGTGAGGGGCTGGATTTGGGGTAAGTGATGGGGTGGAGTTGTGGTATGTGAGGGGGTGGAGTTGGAGTAAGTGAGGGGGTGGAGTTGGGGTAGGTGAGGGTGGAGTTGGGGTAGGTGAGGGTGGAGTTGGGGTAGGTGAACGTGGAGTTGGGGTAAGTGAGGGTGGAGTTCTGGTAAGTGAGGAGGTGGAGTTGGGGTAAGTGAGGGTGGAGTTGGGGTAAGTGAGGGGGTGGAGTTTGGGTAAGTGAGGGGCTGGAGTTGGGGTAGGTGAGGGGGTGGAGTTGGGGTAAAAGAGGGGGTGGAGTTGGGGTAAGTGAGGCGGTGAAGTTGGGGTAAGTGAGTGGGTGGACGTGGGGAAAGTGAGGGGGGTGGAGTTAGGGAAAGGGGGTGGAGTTGGGGTAAGTGAGGGGGTGGAGTTGGGGTAAGTGAGGGGGTGGAGTTGGGTAAGTGAGAGGGAGGAGTTGGGGTAAGTGAGGAGGTGGAGTTGGGGTAAGTGAGGAGGGAGTTGGGGTAAGTGAGGCAGTGGAGTTGGTGTAGGTGAGGGAGTGGAGTTGGAGTAAGTGAGGGGGGAGTTGGCGTAAGTGAGGGGGTGGAGTTGGGGTAAGTGAGGGGGGAGTTGGGATAAGTGAGGGGGTAGAGTTGGGGTAAGTGAGGGAGAGTTGGGGTAAGTGAGGGGGAGTTGGGGTAAGTGAGGGGGAGTTGGGGTAAGTGACGGGGTGGAGTTGGAGTAAGTGAGAGGGGGAGTTCGGGTAAGCGAGGGGGGAGTTGGGGTAAGTGAGGGGGTGGAGTTGGGGTAAGTGAGGTGGGAGTTGGGGTAAGTGAGGGGCGGGAGATTGGGTAAGTGAGGGGGTGGAGTTGGGATAAGCGAGGGGGTGGGGGTGGGGAAGGGGTAAGTGAGGGGGAGTTGGGGAAAGTGAGGGGGTGGAGTTGGGGTAAGTGAGGGGGTTTGGTTGGAGTAAGTGAGGAGGTGGATTTGGGGTAAGTGAGGGTGTGGAGTTAAGGTAAGTGAGGGGGGGAGTTGGGGTAAGTGTGACAGTGGAGTTGGGGTAAGTGAAGGGGTGGAGTTGGGGTAAGTGATGGTGTGGAGTTGGGGTAAGCGAGGGGGTGCAGTTGGGGTAAGTGAGGGGGTGAGTTGGGTTAGGTGAGGGTTGAGTTGAAGTAAGTTAGGGGGTGGAGTTGGGTTAGCTGAGGGTGGAGTTGGGGTAGGTGAGGGAAGAGTTGGGGTAAGTGAGGGTGGAGTTGGTGTAAGTGAGGAGGTGGAGTTGGTGTAAGTGAGGGTGGAGTTGGGGTAAGAGAGGGGGTGGAGATGGCAGAAGAGATGGGGTGGGGGTGGGGAAGGGGTAAGTGAGGGGGGGAGTTGGGTAAGTGAGGGGGTTTGGTTGGGGTAAATGAGGAGGTGGATTTGGGGTAAGCGAGGGTGTGGAGTTAAGGTAAGTGAGGGGGGTAGTTGGGGTTAGTGTGACGGTGGAGTTGGGGTAAGTGAGGGAGTAGAGTTGGGGTAAGTGAGGGGGTGGAGTTAGGGTAAGCGAGTGGGTGGAGTTGGGGTAAGAAAAGGGGTGAGTTCGGGGTAAGTGAGGGGCTGCGGGTGTAGTTGGGGTAAGTGAAGGGGGGAGTTGGGGTAAGTAAGGAGGTGGAGTTGGGGTAAGTGAGAGGGTGGGAGTTGGGGTAAGTGAGGGGGAGTTGGGGTAAGTGAGGGGGTGGAGTTGGGTTAGTGAGTGGGGAGTTGGCTAAGTGAGAAGGGTGTTGGGGTAAGTGAGGGGTTGGAGTTGGGGTAAGTGAGGGTGCAGTTGGGGTAAGTGAGGGTGGAGTGGGGTAAGTGAGGGGGGGAGTTGGGGTAAGTGAGGGGGTAGAGTTGAGGTATGTGAAGGTGGCTTTGGGGTAAATGAGGGGGGAGTTGGGGTAAGTGAGGGGGTGGAGTTGGGATAAGTGAGGGAGTGGGGTGGGGTTGGGGTAGGGAGGGGGGAGTTGGGGAAAGTGAGGGGGGAGTTGGGGTAAGTGAGGGGGTGGAGTTGTGGTAAGAGAGGGGGTGGAGTTCGAGTAAGTGAGGGGGTATATTTGGGGTAAGTGAGGAGGTCGATTTGGGGTAAGTGAAGGGGTGGAGTTGGGGTAATTGAGGGCCTGTGGGTGGAGTTGGGGTAAGTGAAGGGGGGGGAGTTGGGTAAGTAAGGAAGTGGAGTTGGGGTAAGTGATGGGGTTGAGTTGGGGTAAGTCAGGGAGGAATTGGGGTAAGTGAGGAGGTGAAGTTGGGGTAAGTGATGGGGTTGAGTTGGGGTAAGTGAGGGGGGAATTGGGGTAAGTGAGGGGGGGGAGTGTGGGTAAGTGTGATGATGGAGTTGGGGTAAGTGAGTGGGTGGATTTGGGATGTGAGGGGGTGGAGTTGGGGTAAATGAGGGTGGAGTTGGGGTAAGTGAGAGTGAAGTTGGGATAAATGAGGGGGTGAGTTGGGGTAAGTGAGGGGGGGAGTTGGGGGTAAGTGACGGGTGGAGTTGGGGTAAGTGAGGGGGTGGAGTTGAGGTAAGTGAGGGTGGAGTAGGGGTAAGTGAGGGGGGAGTGTGGGTAAGTGTGATGATGGAGTTGAGGTAAGTGAGGGGGGAGTTTGGGTAAGTGAGGGGGTGGAGTTGGGGTAAATGAGGGGGTGGAGTTGGGGTAAGTGTTTGGGTGGAGTTGGGGTAAGTGAGGCGGTGGAGTTGGTGTAGGTGAGGGAGTGGAGTTGGGGTAAGTGAGGGGGGAGTTGGGGTAAGTGAGGGGGTGGAGTTGGGTTAAGTGAGGGGGTGGAGTGGGGGTAAGTGAGGGTGTGGAATTGGGATAAGTGAAGGGGTGGAGTTGGGGTAAGTGAAGGGGTGGAGTTGGGGTAAGTGAGGGGCTGGTGTTGGGGAAGATGAGGTGGTGGAGTTGGGGTAAGTGAGGGGGTGGAGTTGGGGGAAGCGAGGGGGTGGAGTTGGGGTTAGTGAGGGGGGGAGTAGGGATAAGCGAGGGGGGTTGGAGTAGGGTAGGGGTAAGTGAGGGAGGAGCTGAGGAAAGTGAGGTGGATTTGGGGTAAGTGAGGGTGTGGAGTTGGGGTAAGTGAGCGGCTGCAGTTAGGGTAAGTGAGGAGGGGAGTTGCGGTAAGTGTGAGTTGGGGTAAGTGAGGGGGGAGTTGGGGTAAGAGAGGGGGTGGAGTTGGGGTAAGTGAGGCGGTGGATTTGGTGTAGGTGAGGGAGTGGAGTTGGGGTAAGTGAGGGGGGGAGTTGTGGTAAGTGAGGGTGTGGAGTTGGGGTAAGTGAGGAGGGAGTTGGTGTAAGTGAGGGGGTGGAGTTGGGGTAAGTGAGGGGGTGGAGTTGGGGTATGTGAGGGTGGAGTTGGGGTAAGTGATGGTGGAGTTGGGGTAAGTGAGGGTGGGGGAGTTGGGTTAATTGAGGGGGGAGTGTTGGGGTACGTGAGGGGGGAGTTGGAGTAAGTGAGGTGTGGAGTTGGGGTAAGTGAGGGTGTGGAGTTGGGCTAAGTGAGGATGGAGTTGGGGTAAGTGATGGGGGGAGTTGGGGTAAGTGAGGGGGTGGAGTTGAGATAAGTGAGGGGGTGGAGTTCGGGTAAGTGAGTGGATTAGTTGGGGTAAGTGAGGAGGTGGATTTGGGGTACGTGAGGGTGTGGAGTTGGGGGGGGTAAGTGATGGGCTGGAGTTGAGGTAAGTGAGGGGGGAGTTGGGGTAAGTGAGAGGGTGGAGTAGGGGTAAGTGAGTGCGTGGAGTGGGGGTAGGTGAGGGGGTGAAGTTGGGGTATGTGAGGGGGTGGAGTTGGTGTAAGTGAGGGGGTGGAGTTGGGGTATGTGAGGGGGTGGGGTTGGGGTAAGTGAGGTGTTGGAGTTGGGGTAAATGAGGGGATGGAGTTGGTCTAAGTGAGGGGGTGGAGTTGGGTTAAGTGAGAGGGGGAGTTGGAGTAAGTGAGGGGGGAGTTGGGGTAAGTGAGCGGTGGAGTTGCGGTAAGTGAGGGGGTGGAGTTGGGGTAAGTGAGGGTGGAGTTGTGGTAAGTGATGGGGGGGAGTTGGGGTAAGTGAGGGGGTGGAGTTGGGATAAGTGAGGGGGGGGAGTTGGGGTAAGTGAGGGGGTGGAGTTGGGATAAGTGAGGGGGGTGGGGGTGGGGTTGGGGTAAGTGAGGGGGGAGTTGGGGTAAGTGTGAGGGTGGCATGGGGGTAAGTGAGGGTCTGGAGCTGGGATAAGTGAGTGGGTGAGTGGGGGAAAGTGTGAGGGTGGAGTTGGGTTAGTGAGAGGGTGGAGTTCGGGTAAGTGTGGGTGTGGCGTGGGGGTAGCTGAGGGGGTGAAGTTGGGGTAGGTGAGGGGGTGGAGTTGGGCTAAGTGAGGGGGTGGAGTTGGGGTAAGTGAGGGGATGGAGTTGGGGTAAGTGAGGGGTTGGAGTTGGGGTAAGTGAGGGCATGGAGTTGGGCTAAGTGAGGGGGTGGAGTTGGGTTAAGTGAGGGGGGAGTTGGGTTAAGTGAGGGGGGGAGAGTTGGAGTAAGTGAGGGGGTAGTTGGGTAAGTGAGGGATTGAGTTGGGGTAAGTGAGGGGGTGGAGTTGGGGTAATAGAGGGTGGAGTTGGGGTAAGTGATGGGGGGGTGTTGGGGTAAGTGAGGGGGTGGAGTTGGGATAAGTGAGGGGGTGGGGGTGGGGTTGGGATAAGTGAGGGGGAGTTGGGGAAAGTAAGGGGGAGTTGGGGTAAGTGAGAGGGTGGAGTTCGGGTAAGTGAGGGGCTTTAGTTGGGGTAAGTGAGGAGGGGGATTTGGGGTAAGTGAAGGGGTGGAGTTGGGGTAAGTGAGGGGGTGGAGTTGGGGTATGTGAGGGTGGAGTTGGGGTAAGTGATGGTGGAGTTGGGGTAAGTGAGGGTGGGGGAGTTGGGTTAATTGAGGGGGGAGTGTTGGGGTACGTGAGGGGGGAGTTGGAGTAAGTGAGGTGTGGAGTTGGGGTAAGTGAGGGTGTGGAGTTGGGCTAAGTGAGGATGGAGTTGGGGTAAGTGATGGGGGGAGTTGGGGTAAGTGAGGGGGTGGAGTTGAGATAAGTGAGGGGGTGGAGTTTGGGTAAGTGAGGGGATTAGTTGGGGTAAGTGAGGAGGTGGATTTGGGGTACGTGAGGGTGTGGAGTTGGGGTAAGTGATGGGCTGGAGTTGAGGTAATTGAGGGGGGAGTTGGGGTAAGTGAGAGGGTGGAGTAGGGGTAAGTGAGGGCGTGGAGTGGGGGTAGGTGAGGGGGTGAAGTTGGGGTATGTGAGGGGGTGGAGTTGGTGTAAGTGAGGGGGTGGAGTTGGGGTATGTGAGGGGGTGGGGTTGGGGTAAGTGAGGTGTTGGAGTTGGGGTAAATGAGGGGATGGAGTTGGTCTAAGTGAGGGGGTGGAGTTGGGTTAAGTGAGAGGGGGAGTTGGAGTAAGTGAGGGGGGAGTTGGGGTAAGTGAGCGGTGGAGTTGCGGTAAGTGAGGGGGTGGAGTTGGGGTAAGTGAGGGTGGAGTTGGGGTAAGTGATGGGGGGGAGTTGGGGTAAGTGAGGGGGTGGAGTTGGGATAAGTGAGGGGGGGGAGTTGGGGTAAGTGAGGAGGTGGAGTTGGGATAAGTGAGGGGGTGGGGGTGGGGTTGGGGTAAGTGAGGGGGGAGTTGGGGTAAGTGTGAGGGTGGCATGGGGGTAAGTGAGGGTCTGGAGCTGGGATAAGTGAGTGGGTGAGTGGGGGAAAGTGTGAGGGTGGAGTTGGGTTAGTGAGAGGGTGGAGTTCGGGTAAGTGTGGGTGTGGAGTGGGGGTAGCTGAGGGGGTGAAGTTGGGGTAGGTGAGGGGGTGGAGTTGGGCTAAGTGAGGGGGTGGAGTTGGGGTAAGTGAGGGGATGGAGTTGGGGTAAGTGAGGGGTTGGAGTTGGGGTAAGTGAGGGCATGGAGTTGGGCTAAGTGAGGGGGTGGAGTTGGGTTAAGTGAGGGGGGAGTTGGGTTAAGTGAGGGGGGAGAGTTGGAGTAAGTGAGGGGGTAGTTGGGGTAAGTGAGGGATTGAGTTGGGGTAAGTGAGGGGGTGGAGTTGGGGTAATAGAGGGTGGAGTTGGGGTAAGTGATGGGGGGGTGTTGGGGTAAGTGAGGGGGTGGAGTTGGGATAAGTGAGGGGGTGGGGGTGGGGTTGGGATAAGTGAGGGGGGAGTTGGGGAAAGTAAGGGGGAGTTGGGGTAAGTGAGAGGGTGGAGTTCGGGTAAGTGAGGGGCTTTAGTTGGGGTAAGTGAGGAGGGGGATTTGGGGTAAGTGAGGGTGTGGAGTTGGGGTAAGTGATGGGCTGGAGTTGGGGTAAGTGAGGGGGGATTCGGGGTAAGTGTGAGAGTGGAGTTGGGGTAAGTGAGGGGGTGGAGTTGGGGTAAGTGAGGGGGTGGAGCTGGGGTAAGTGAGTGGGTGAGTGGGGGAAAGTGTGAGGGTGGAGTTGGGTTAATGAGAGGGTGGAGTTGGGGTACGTGAGGGCATGGAGTGAGGGTAAGCGAGGGGGTGAAGTTGGGGTAAGTGAAGGGGTGGAGTTGGGGTATGTGAGGGGGTGGGGTTGGGGTAAGTGAGGGGCTGGAGTTGGGGTAAGTGAGGGGTCGGAGTTGGGGTAAGTGAGGGGATGGAGTTGGGTTAAGTGAGGGGGGAGAGTTGGAGTAATTGAGGATGGGGAGTTGGGTTAAGTGATGGGTGGAGTTGGGATAAGTGAGATGATGGAGTTGGGGCATGTGAGGCGCTGAGGGTGGAGTTGGGGTAAGTGAAGGGGGGGAGTTGGGGTAAGTGAGGAGGTGCAGTTGGGGTAAGTGAGGGCGTGGAGTTGGGGTAAGTGAGGGTTGAGTTGGGGTAAGTGAGGGGGTGGAGTTGGGGTAAGTGAGGGGGGAGTTGGGGTAAGTGAGGAGGGAGTTGGGGTAAGTGAGGGGTTGGAGTTGGGGTAAGTGAGGGTAGAGTTGGGGTAAGTGAGGGGGGAGTTTCGTTAAGTGAGGGGGGAAGTTGGGGTAAGTGAGGGGGGAGTTGGGGTAAGTGAGGGGTGGAGTTGGGGTAAGTGAGGGGGTGGAGTTGAGTTAAGTGAGGGTGGATTTGGGGTAAGTGAGGGGGTGGAGTTGGGGTAAGTGAGGGAGGTTTTGGGGTAAGTGAGGGGGAGGAGTTCGTGTAAGTGAGGGTGTGGGAGTTGGGGTAATTGAGGGGATGGGGGTGGAGTTGATGTAAGTGAGGGTGGAGTTAGGGTAATTGAGGGGCTGGAGTTGGGATAAGTGAGGGGGTGGAGTTGGGGTAAGTGAGGGGGTGCAGTTGCGGTATGTGAGGGGGTGGAGTTGCGGTAAGTGAGGGGGTGGAGTTGGGGTAAGTGAGGGTGGAGTTGGGGTAAGTGAGGGTGGAGTTGGGGTAAGTGAGGGGGTGGAGTTGGGGTAAGTGAAGGATGGGAGTTGGGGTAAGTGAGGGGTGGGAGTTGGGGTAAGTGAGGGGGTGGAGTTGGGGTAAGTGTGGGGGTGAAGTTGGGATAAGTGAAGGGGTAGAGTTGGGGTAAGTGAGCGGTGGGAGTTTGGGTAATTGAAGGGGTGGAGTTGGGGTAAGTGAGTGGTGGGAGTTGGGGTAAGTGAGGGGGTGGAGTTGGGGTAAGTGAGGGGGTGGAGTTGAGGTAAGTGAGGCGGTGGTGTTGGGGTAAGTGAGGGTGTAATTGGGGTAAGTTGGGGGGGGAGTTGGGGTAAGTGAGGGGGTGGAGTTGGGGTAAGTGAGGGGGTGTAGTTGGGGTAAGTGAGGGGGTGGAGTTCGGGTAAGTGAGGGAGTGGATATGGGTTAGTGAGGGAGGATTTGGGGTAAGTGAAGGGGTGGAGTTCGGGTAAGTGATGGGGGAGTTGGGGTAAGTGAAGGTGTAGAGTTGGGGTAAGTGAGGGGGGAGTTGGGGTAAGTGAGGGGGGAGATGGGGTAAGTGAGGGAGTGGAGTTGGGGTAAGTGATGGGGATTTGGTGTAAGTGAAGGGGTAGAGTTGGGGTAAGTGAGGGGGAGTTGGGGTAAGTAAGGGGGCAGATGGGGCAAGTGAAGGAGTGGAGTTGGGGTAAGTGATGGGGATTTGGTGTAAGTGAAGGGGTAGAGTTGGGGTAAGTGAGGGGGGAGTTGGGGTAAGTAAGGGGGCAGATGGGGCAAGTGAGGGGGTGGAGTTAGGGTAAGTGAGGGGGTGGAGTAGGGGTAAGTGAGGGGGGAGTTGGGGTAAGTGAGGGGGTGTTGGGGTAAGTGAGTGGGTGGAGTTGGGGTAAGTGAGGTGGGAGTTGGGGTAAGTGAAGGGGTGGAGTTGGGGTAAGTGAGGGTGGAGTTGGTGTAAGTGAGGGGGGATTTGGGGTAATTGAGGGTGGAGTTGGGGTAAGTGAGGGGAGGAGTTGGGGTAATTGAGGGTGGAGTTGGGGTAATTGAGGGTGGAGTTGGGGTAATTGAGGGTGGAGTTAGGGTAAGTGAGGGTGGATTTCGGGTAAGTGAGGGGAGATTTGGGGTAATTGAGGGGGGAGTTGGGGTAATTGAGGGTGGAGGTGGGGTAAGTGAGGGGAGATTTGGGGTAATTGAGGGTGGAGTTGGGGTAATTGAGGGTGGAGTTGGGGTAATTGAGGGTGGAGTTGGCGTAAGTGAGGGGAGGAGTTCGGGTAATTGAGGGTGGAGTTGGGGTAAATGAGGGTGGAGTTGGGGTAATTGAGGGTGGAGTTGGGGTAATTGAGGGTGGAGTTGGGGTAATTGAGGGTGGAGTTGGGGTAAGTGAGGGGAGGAGTTGGGGTAATTGAGGGTGGAGTTGGGGTAAGTGAGGGGAGGAGTTGGGGTAAGTGAGGGGAGGAGTTGGGGTAATTGAGGGTGGAGTTGGGGCAAGTGAGGGGAGGAGTTGGGGTAATTGAGGGTGGAGTTGGGGCAATTGAGGGTGGAGTTGGGGTAAGTGAGGGGAGGAGTTGGGGTAATTGAGGGTGGAGTTGGGGTAAGTGAGGGGGGATTTCGGGTAAGTGAGGGGAGGAGTTGGGGTAAGTGAGGGGAGGAGTTGGGGTAATTGAGGGTGGAGTTGGGGTAAGTGAGGGGAGGAGTTGGGGTAATTGAGGGTGGAGTTGGGGTAATTGAGGGTGGAGTTGGGGTAATTGAGGGTGGAGTTGGGGTAAGTGAGGGGGGATTTCGGGTAAGTGAGGGGAGATTTGGGGTAATTGAGGGTGGAGTTGGGGTAATTGAGGGGGGGAGTGGGGGTAAGTGAGAGAGAGGGTATTTAACTACATTGCAGGTCTAATATTCTGTTTCTGTCTCGTTACCTTTTCCAGCTTTTTCCCCGGATATTTGAACGAGTCGGATCCCCTGGGGCATCCAGATTATCCGTGCTGCGCGCCTGGTGGGGGCAGACAGACAATATCATAGTGAGGAGGGAGGGAGGGGGAGCATCGTGAAACAGACCATCATAATCACATATAACCACAGAGCAACACCCTGAACCGCTCGTTCCCATCTGTAACTCACTCCCGGGTATCTGTTATTCTGTATATAAACCACCCCGAACCCCTCGATTAGATTCCAGTCTGTAACTCACTCCCGGGTATCTGTTATTCTATATATAAACCACCCCGAACCCCTCGATTAGATTCCAGTCTGTAACTCACTCCCGGGTATCTGTTATTCTATATATAAACAACCCCGAACCCCTCGATTAGATTCCAGTCTGTAACTCACTCCCGGGTATCTGCTATTCTATATATAAACCAGCCCGAACCCCTCGATTAGATTCCAGTCTGTAACTCACTCCCGGCTATCTGTTATTCTATATATAAACACCCTGAACCCCTCGATTAGATTCCAGTCTGTAACTCACTCCCGGGATTCTGTTATTCTATATATAAACCACCCCGAGTCCCTCGATTAGATTCCAGTCTGTAACTCACTCCCGGGTATCTGTTATTCTGTATATAAACCACCCCGAACCCCTCGATTAGATTCCAGTCTGTAACTCACTCCCGGGTATCTGTTATTCTGTATATAAACCCCACCGAGCCCCTCGATTAGATTCCAGTCTGTAACTCACTCCCGGGTATCTGTTATTCTATATATAAACCACCCCAAACCCCTCGATTAGATTCAAGTCTGTAACTCACTCCCGGATATCTGTTATTCTATATATAAACCACCCCAAACCCCTCGATTAGATTCCAGTCTGTAACTCACCCCCCGGTATCTGTTATTCTATATATAAACCACCCTAAACCTCTCAATTAGATTCCAGTCTGTAACTCACTCCTGCATATCTGTTATTCTATTTGTAAACCACCCTGAACCCCTCGATTAGATTCCAGTCTGTAACTCACTCCTGTGTATCTGTTATTCTATATATAAACACCCTGAACCCCTCGATTAGATTCCAGTCCGTAACTCACTCCCAGGTATCTGTTATTCTATACATAAACCACCCTGAACCCCTCAATTAGATTCCAGTCTGTAACTCACTCACGGGTATCTGTTATTCTGTATATAAACCACCCCGAACCCTTCGATTAGAATCCAGTCTGTAACTCACTCACGGGTATCTGTTATTCTGTATATAAACCACCCCGAACCCTTCGATTAGATTCCAGTCTGTAACTCACTCCCGGGTATCTGTTATTACATATATAAACCACCCCGAACCCCTCGATTAGATTCCAGTCTGTAACTCACTCCCGGGTGTCTGTTATTCTATATATAAACCACCCCGCACCCCTCGATTAGATTCCAGCCTGTAACTCACTCCCGGGTATCTGTTATTCTATATATAAACCACCCCGAACCCCTCGATTAAATTCCAGTCTGTAACTCACTCCCGGGTATCTGTTATTCTATATATAAACCCCACAAACCCCTCTATTAGATTCCAGTCTGTAACTCACTCCCGGGTATCTGTTATTCTATATATAAACCACCCCGAGCCCCTCGATTAGATTCCAGTCTGTAACTCACTCCCAGGTATCTGTTATTCTATATATAAACCCCACAAACCCCTCTATTAGATTCCAGTCTGTAACTCACTCCCGGGTATCTGTTATTCTATATATAAACCACCCCGAACCCCTCGATTAGATTCCAGTCTGTAACTCACTCCCAGGTATCTGTAATTCTATATATAAACCCCCCTGAACCCCTCGATTAAATTCCGGTCTGTAACTCACTCCCGGGTATCTGTTATTCTATATATAAACTAACCCAAACCCCTCGATTAGATTCCAGTCTGTAACTCACTCCCGGGTATCTGTTATTCTGTATATAAACCAACCCGAACCCCTCAATTAGATTCCAGTCTGAAACTCACTCCGGGGTATCAGTTATTCTATATATAAACCACCCCGAACCTCTCGATTAGATTCCAGTCTGTAACTCACTCCCGGGTATCTGATAATCTATAAATAAACCAACCCGAACCCCTCGATTAGATTCCAGTCTGAAACTCACTCCCGGGTATCTGTTATTCTATATATAAACCAACCTGAAACTCTGGATTAGATTCCAGTCTGTAACTCACTCCGGGGTATGTGTTATTCTGTATATAAAGCAACCCGAACACCTCGATTAGATTCAAATCTGTAACTCAATCCCGGATATCTGTTATTCTACATATATACCACCCCAAACCCCCCGATTAGATTTCAATCTGTAACTCACTCCCAGGAACCTGTAATTTTATATATAAACCCCACAAACCCCTCGATAAGATTCCAGTCTGTAACTCACACCCGATTATCTGTTATTCTATATATAAACCACCCTGAACCCCTCGATTAGATTCCAGTCTGTAACTCACTCCCGGGTATCTGTTTTTCTATATATAAACCACCCAAACCACTGAATTAGATTCCAGTCTGTAACTCACTCCACGGGAACTGTAATTCTATATATAAACTACCCCGAAACCCTCGATTAGATTCCAGTCTGTACCTCACTCCCGGGTATCTGTTATTTTATATATAAACCACACTCAACCCCTCGATTAGAATCAAGTCTGTAACCCACTCCCAGGTATCTGTTATTCTATATGTAAACCACCCCGAAACTCTGGATTCGATTCCAGTCTGTAACTCACTCGGGGTTATCTGTTATTCTGTATATAAACCAGCCCGAACCCCTCGATTAGATTCCAGTCTGTAACTCAATCCCGGGAATCTGTTATTCTATATATAAACCACCCAAATCCCTCGATTAGATTCCAGTCTGTAACTCACTCCCGGATATCTGTTATTCTATATATAAACCACCTTGAACCCCTCGATTAGATTCCAGTCTGTAACTCACTCCCGGGTATCTGTTATTCTATATATAAACCACCCAAAACCCTCGATTAGATTCCAGTCTGTAACTCACTCCTGGGAATCTTTTAATCTATAAATGAACCACCCAAACCCCTCGATTAGATTCCAGTCTGTAACTCATTCCCGGGTATCTGTTATTCAATATATAAACCACCCAAACCCCTCTATGAGATCCCAGTCTGTAACTCAATCCCGGGAATCTGTTAACCTATATACAAACCACCCCAAACTTCTCGATTAGATTCCAGTCTGTTACTCACTCCAGGGTATATCTAATTCTATAAATAAACCACCCCATACCCATCGTTCCGATCTGTAACTCACTCCCAGGTATGTGCGATTCTATATATAAAGCACCCTGAACCCCTCGATTGGAGTCCAGTATGTACCTCACTCCCGGTATCTGTTATTCTATATATAAACCACCCCGAACCCCTCGATTAGATTCCAAATTGTAACTCACTCCCGGATACCTGTTATTCTATATATAAACCCCCAAACCCCTCGATTAGATTCTAGTCTGTAACTCACTTTAAGGTATCTGTTATTCTATATATAAACCACCCCAAACCCCTCGATTGGATTCCAGTCTGTAACTCAATCCCGGGTATCTGTTAATCTATATATAACCCACCCCGAACTTCTCGATTAGATACCAGTCTGTTACTCACTCCCGGGTATATCTAATTCTATAAATAAACCACCCCGTACCCATCGTTCCAATCTGTAACTCACTCCCAGGTATGTGCGATTCTATATATAAACCACCCCGAACACCTCGATTAGATTCCAGCCTGTACCTCACTCCTGGGTATCTGTTATTCTATATATAAACCACACCGAACCCCTCGATTAGAATCAAGTCTGTAACTCACTGCCGGGTATCTGTTATTCTAAATATAAACCACCCCGAACCCCTCGGTTAGATTCCAGTATGTAACTAACTTTCAGGTATCTGTTACTCTATATATAAACCAACCAGAACCCCTCAATTAGATTCCAGTCTGTAACTCACTCCCAGGTATCTGTAATTCTATATATAAACCCTCCGAACACATCGATTAGATTCCAGTCTGTAACTCACTCCCGGGTATCTGTTATTCTATATATAAACCACCCAAACCACTCAATTAGATTCCAGTCTGTAACTCACTCACAGGTATCTGTTATTCTATATATAAACCACCCCGAAACTCTGGATTAGATTCCAGTCTGTAACTCACTCGGGGGTATCTGTTATTCTGTATATAAACCACCTCGAACCCCTCGATTAGATTCCAGTCTGTAACTCAATCCCGGGAATCTGTTATTCTATATAGAAACCACCTTGAACCCCTCGATTAGATTCCAGTCTGTAACTCACTCCCGGGTATCTGTTATTGGATATATAAACCTCCCAAACCGCTCGATTAGATTCTAGTCTGTAACTCACTCCCAGGCAACTGTTATTTTATATATATACCACCCCGAACCCCTCGATTAGATTCCAGTCAGTAACTCACTCCCGGGTATCTGCTACTCTATACATAAACCACCCAAAACCCTCGATTAGATCCCAGTCTGTATTTCACTCCCGGGTATCCATTAAACTATATATAAACCAACCCGAAACCTTCGATTAGATTCCAGTCTGTTACTCATTCCCGGGTATCTGTTATTCTATATATAAACCACCCCGACCCCCTCGATAAGATTCCAGTCTGTTACTCACATCCTGGGAATCTATTATTCTATATATAAACCAACCCGAACCCCTCGATTAGATTCCAGTCTGAAAATCACTCCTGGGTATTGGTTATTCTGTAAATAAACCACCCCGTACCCCTTGATTAGATTCCAGTCTGTAACTCACTCCCGGCTATCTGCGATTCTATATATAAACCCCACCGAAGACCTCGATTAGATTCCAGTCTGTAACTCATCCCAAGCACCTGTTATTTTATATATAAACCACCCCGAACCCCTCGATTAGATTCCAGTCTGTAACTCACTCCCGGGTATCTGTTATTCTGTATATAAACCACCCCGATCCCCTCGATTAGATTCCAGTCTGTAAATCACTCCCGGGTATCTGTTATTCTATATATAAACCCCACAAACCCCTCGATTAGATTCGAGTCTATAACTCTCTCCTGGGTATCTGTTATTCTGTATTTCAACCAACCCGATCCCCTCGATTAGATTCCAGACTGTAAATCACACCCGGGTATCTGTTATTCTATATATAAACCACCCCGAACCCCTCGATTAGATTCCAGTCTGAAACTCACTACCGGATTTCTGTAATTCTATATATAAACCACCCCGAAACACTCGATAAGATTTCAGTCTGTACACTCCCGGGTATCTGTTATTCTATATACAAACCACCCCGAACCCCTCGATTAGATTCCAGTCTGTAACTCACTCCCGGGTATCTGCTATTCTATATATAAACCACCCAAACCACTCAATTAAACTCCAGGCTGTAACTCACTCCCGGGTACTGTTATTCTATATATAAACCACCCCGAAACTCTGGATTAGATTCCAGTCTGTAACTCACTCCCGGGTATCTGTTATTCTATATATAAAACAACTCGAACCCCTCGATTAGATTCCAGTCTGTAACTCACTCACGGGTATCTGCTATTCTATATATAAACCACCCCGAACCTCTCGATAAGAATCCAGTCTGTAACTCACTCCCGGATATGAGTTATTCTATATATAAACCAACCTGAACCCCTCGATTAGATTCCAATCTGTAACTCATTCCCGGGTATCGGTTATTCTATATATCAACCACCCCAAACCACTCGAATAGATTCCAGTCTGTAACTCACTCCCAGGTATCTGTTATTCTATATATAAACCACCCCGCAAACCCCTTGATAAGATTCCAGTCTGTAACTCACTCCCGCGTATCTGTTATTCTATATATGAACCACCCCGAACCCCTCGATTAGATTCCAATCTGTAACTCACTCCCGGATACCTGTTATTCTATATGTAAACCCACAAGACTGCTCGATTAGATTCTAGTCTGTTACTCACTTTCAGGTATCTGTTATTCTATATATAAATCCCACAAACCCCTCGATTAGATTCCAGTCTGTAACTCACACCCGGGTTTCTGTTATTCTATATATAAACCACCCCAAACCCCTCGATTAGATTCCAGTCTGTAACACACTCCCGGGTATCTGTAATTCTATATATAAACCACCCCGAAACCCTCGATTAGATTCCAGCCTGTACCTCACTCCCGGGTATCTGTTATTCTATATATAAACCTCCCTGAACCCCTCGATTAGATTCCAGTCTGTAACTCACTCACGGGTATCTGTTATTCTATATATAAACCCCCCCGAACTCCTCGATCAGATTCCAGTCTGTAACTCACTCCCGGGTATCTGTCTTTCTATATATAAACCCCCCGAACCCTTCGATTAGATTGCAGTCTGTAACTCACTCCCGGGCATCTGTTATTCTATATATAAACCACACCGTACCCCTCGTTCCAATGTGTAACTCACTCCCAGGTATCTGTTATTTTATATATATACCACCCCGAACCCCTCGATCAGATTCCAGTCTGTAACTCACTCCCGGGTATCTGTCTTTCTATATATAAACCACCCCGAACCCCTCGATTCAATTCCAGTCTGTAACTCACTCCCGGGTATCTGTTATTCTATATATAAACCACCCCGAACCCCTTGATTTGATTCCAGTCAGTAACTCACTCCCGGGTATCTGTTATTCTATATATAAACGAACCCCCGAACCCCTCGATTAGATTCCAGTCTGTAACTCACTCCCAGGTATGCGTTATTCTATATATAAACAATCCCGAACCGCTCGATTAGATTCCAATCTGTAACTCACTCCCGGTTATCTGTTATTCTATATATAAACTCCCCGAACCCCTCAATTAGATTCCAGTCTGTAACTCACTCCCGGGTAACTGTTATTCTATATATAAACTCCCCGAAACCCTCGATTAGATTCCAGTCTGTAACTCACTCCTGGGATTCTGTTAATCTATATATGAACCACCCAAACCCCTCGATTAGATTCCAGTCTGTAACTCACTCCCGGGTAACTGTTAATCTATATATAAACTACCCCGAACACCTCGATTAGATTCCAGTCTGTAACTCACTCCCGGGTATCTGTTATTCTATAAATAAACCATCCCATACCCCTCGTTCCAGTCTGTAACTCACTCCCGGATATCTGCTATTCTATGTATAAACCACCCCGAACTCCTCGATTAGATTCCAGTCTGTAACTCACTCCCGGGTATCTGTTATTCAATATATAAACCACCCCGATCCCCTCGATTAGATTCTAGTCTGTAACTCACTTTCAGGTATCTGTTATTCTATATATAAAGCCCACAAACCCCTCGATTAGATTCCAGTCTGTAACTCACACCCGGGTTTCTGTCATTCTATATATAAACCACCCCGAACCCCTCGATTAAATTCCAGTCTGTAACTCACTCCCGGTATCTGTATTTCTATATATAAACCATCCCGAAACGCTCGATTAGATTCCAGCCTGTACCTCAATCCCGGGTATCTGTTATTCTATATATAAACCAACCCGAACCCCTCGATTAGATTCCAGTCTGTAACTCACTCATGGGTAGCTGTTGTTCTATATATAAACCGCGAACCCCTCGATTAGATTCCAGTCTGTAACTCACTCCCGGGTATCTGTTTTTCTATATATAAACCCCCCGAACCCCTCGATTAGACTCCAGTCTGTAACTCACTCCCGGGTATCTGTTATTCTATATATAAACCACCCAAACCACTCCATTAGATTCCAGTCCGTAACTCACTCCCGGGTGTCTGTTATTCTATATATAAATCCACCGAAGCCCTCGATTAGATTCCAGTCTGTAACTCACTTCCAGGTATCTGTTATTCTGTATATAAACCACCCCATACCCCTCGTTCCAGTCTGTAACTCACTCCCGGGTATCTGCTATTCTATATATAAACCACCCCGAGCTCCTCGATTAGATTCCAGTCTGTAACTCACTCCCGGATATCTGTTATTCTGTATATAAACCACCCCGATCCCCTCGATTAGATTCCAGTCTGTAACTCACTTTCAGGTATCTGTTATTCTATATATAAAGCCCACAAACCCCTCGATTAGATTCCAGTCTGTAACTCACACCCGGTTTTCTGTCATTCTATATATAAACCACCCCGAACCCCTCGATTAGATTCCAGTCTGTAACTCACTCCAGGGTATCTGTATTTCTATATATAAACTAGCCCGAAATGCTCGATTAGATTCCAGCTTGTACCTCACTTCCGGGTATCTGTTATTCTATATATAAACCAACCCAAACCCCTCGATTAGATTCCAGTCTGTAACTCACTCACGGATATCTGTTATTCTATATATATTCCCCCCGAACCACTCGATTAGACTCCAGTCTGTAACTCACTCCCGGGTATCTGTTATTCTATATATAAACCACACAAACCCCTCGATTAGATTCCAGTCTGTAACTCACTCCCGGGTATCTGTTATTCTATATATAAACCACACAAACCCCTCGATTAGATTCCAGTCTGTAACTCACTCCCGGGTATCTGTTATTCTATATATAAACACCCCGAACGCCACAATTAGATTCCAGTCCGTAACTCACTCCCGGGTATCTGTAATTCTATATATAAACCACCCAAACCACTCTATTAGATTCCAGTCTGTAACTCACTCCCGGGTATCTGTTATTCTATATATAAACCACCCCGAAACTCTGGATTAGATTCCAGTCTGTAACTCACTCCGGGGTTTCTGTAATTCTATATATAAACCAACCCGAACCCCTCGATTAGATTCCAGTCTGTAACGCACTCCCGGGATCTGTTATTGTATATATAAACCCCCCAGAACCCCTCGATTAGATTCCAGTCTGTAACTCACTCCCGGGTATCTGTTATTCTGTATGTAAACCACCAAAACACCTCGATGAGATCCCAATCTGTAACTCACTCCCGGGTATCTCTTAATCTATAGATAAACCACCCCGAACCCCTCGATTAGATTCCAGTCTGTTACTCACTCCCGGGTATCTGTAATTCTATAATTAAACCACCCCGTACCCCTCGATCCAGTCTGTAACTCACTCCCGGGTATCTGCTACTCTATATATAAACCACCCCGATCCACTCGATTAGGTTCCAGTCTGTAACTCACGCCTGGGTATCGGTTATTCTATATATAAATCCCCCGAACCCCTCGATTAGATTCCAGTCTGTAACTCACTTTCACGTATCTGTTACTCTATATATAAACCACCCCAAACCCCTCGATTAGATTCCAGTCAGTAAGTCACTCCCAGGCACCTGATATTTTATATATATACCAGCCCGAACCCCTCGATTAGATTCCAGTCTGTAACTCACTCCCGGGTATCTGTTATTCTATATATAAACCCCAAAACGCCCCGATTAGATTCCAGTCTGTAACTCACACCCTGGTATCTGTTATTCTATATATAAACCACCTCGAGCCCCTCGATTAGATTCCAGTCTGTAACTCACTCCCGCGTATCTGTTATTCTATATATAAACCACCCAAAACACTCAATTAGATTCCAGTCTGTAACTCACTCCCGGGTATCTGTTATTCTATATATAAAACAACTCGAACCCCTCGATTAGATTCCAGTCTGTAACTCACTCCTGGGTATCTGCTATTCTATATATAAACCACCCCGAACCTCTTGATTAGATTCCAGTCTGTAACTCACTCCCGGATATCTGTTATTCTATATATAAACCACCCTGAACCCCTCGATTAGATTCCAATCTGTAACTCACTCCCGGGTATCGGTTATTCTATATATCAACCACCCCAAACCCCTCGATTAGATTCCAGTCTGTAACTCACTCCCAGGTATCTGTTATTCTATATATAAACCACCCCGCAAACCCCTTGATAAGATTCCAATCTGTAACTCACTCCCGCGTATCTGTTATTCTATATATGAACCACCCCGAACCCCTCGATTAGATTCCAATCTATAACTCACTCCCGGTTACCTGTTATTCTATATGTAAACCCCCAAAACTGCTCGATTAGATTCTAGTCTGTTACTCACTCCCGGGTGTCTGTTATTCTATACATAAATCCACCGAAGCCCTCGATTAGATTCTAGTCTGTAACTCACTCCCGGGTATCTGTTATTCTATATATAAAACCACAAACCCCTCGATTAGATTCCAGTCTGTAACTCACACCCGGTTATCTGTTATTCTATATATAAACCACCCCGAACCCCTCGATTAGATTCCAGTCTGTAACTCACTCCCGAGTATCTGTATTTCTATATATAAACTAGCCCGAAATGCTCGATTAGATTCCAGCTTGTACCTCGCTTCCGGGTATCTGTTATTCTATATATAAACCAACCCGAACCCCTCGATTAGATTCCAGTCTGTAACTCACTCACGGATATCTGTTATTCTATATATATTCCCCCCGAACCACTCGATTAGATTCCAGTCTGCAACTCACTCCCGGATATCTGTTATTCTATATATAAACCACCTCGAAACTCTATATTAGATTCCAGTCAGTAACTCACTCAGCGGTAACTGTTATTCTATATATAAACCAACCCGCACCCCTCGATTAGATTCCAGTCTGTAACTCACTCCCGGGTATCTGTTATTCTATATATAAACCAATTTGTTCCGCTTGATTAGATTCCAGTCTGTAACTCACTCCCGGGTATCTGTTATTCTATAAATAAACCACACCGTACCCCTCGTTCCAGTCTGTAACTCACTCCCGGGTATCTGTTATCCTATATATAAACCAACCCCCGAACCCCTCGATGAGATTCCAGTCTGTAACTCACTCCTGGGTATGTGTTATTCTATATATAACCAATCCCGAACCCCTCGATTAGATTCCAGTCTGCAACTCACTCCCGGTTATCTGTTATTCTATATATAAACGCCCCGAACACCTCGATTAGATTCCAGTATGTAACTCACTCCCGGGTATCTGTTATTCTATATATAAACCACACAAACCCCTCGATTAGATTCCAGTCTGTAACTCACTCCCGGGTATCTGTTATTCTATATATAAACACCCCGAACGCCACAATTAGATTCCAGTCCGTAACTCACTCCCGGGTATCTGTAATTCTATATATAAACCACCCAAACCACTCTATTAGATTCCAGTCTGTAACTCACTCCCGGGTATCTGTTATTCTATATATAAACCACCCCGAAACTCTGGATTAGATTCCAGTCTGTAACTCACTCCGGGGTTTCTGTAATTCTATATATAAACCAACCCGAACCCCTCGATTAGATTCCAGTCTGTAACGCACTCCCGGGATCTGTTATTGTATATATAAACCCCCCAGAACCCCTCGATTAGATTCCAGTCTGTAACTCACTCCCGGGTATCTGTTATTCTGTATGTAAACCACCAAAACACCTCGATGAGATCCCAATCTGTAACTCACTCCCGGGTATCTCTTAATCTATAGATAAACCACCCCGAACCCCTCGATTAGATTCCAGTCTGTTACTCACTCCCGGGTATCTGTAATTCTATAATTAAACCACCCCGAACCCCTCGATTAGATTCCAGTCTGTAACTCACTCCCGGGTATCTGCTACTCTATATATAAACCACCCCGATCCACTCGATTAGGTTCCAGTCTGTAACTCACGCCTGGGTATCGGTTATTCTATATATAAACCCCAAAACGCCCCGATTAGATTCCAGTCTGTAACTCACACCCTGGTATCTGTTATTCTATATATAAACCACCTCGAGCCCCTCGATTAGATTCCAGTCTGTAACTCACTCCCGCGTATCTGTTATTCTATATATAAACCACCCAAAACACTCAATTAGATTCCAGTCTGTAACTCACTCCCGGGTATCTGTTATTCTATATATAAACCACCCTGAACCCCTCGATTAGATTCCAGTCTGTAACTCACTCCCGGGTATCTGTTATTCTATATATAAAACAACTCGAACCCCTCGATTAGATTCCAGTCTGTAACTCACTCCTGGGTATCTGCTATTCTATATATAAACCACCCCGAACCTCTTGATTAGATTCCAGTCTGTAACTCACTCCCGGATATCTGTTATTCTATATATAAACCACCCTGAACCCCTCGATTAGATTCCAATCTGTAACTCACTCCCGGGTATCGGTTATTCTATATATCAACCACCCCAAACCCCTCGATTAGATTCCAGTCTGTAACTCACTCCCAGGTATCTGTTATTCTATATATAAACCACCCCGCAAACCCCTTGATAAGATTCCAATCTGTAACTCACTCCCGCGTATCTGTTATTCTATATATGAACCACCCCGAACCCCTCGATTAGATTCCAATCTATAACTCACTCCCGGTTACCTGTTATTCTATATGTAAACCCCCAAAACTGCTCGATTAGATTCTAGTCTGTTACTCACTCCCGGGTGTCTGTTATTCTATACATAAATCCACCGAAGCCCTCGATTAGATTCTAGTCTGTAACTCACTCCCGGGTATCTGTTATTCTATATATAAAACCACAAACCCCTCGATTAGATTCCAGTCTGTAACTCACACCCGGTTATCTGTTATTCTATATATAAACCACCCCGAACCCCTCGATTAGATTCCAGTCTGTAACTCACTCCCGAGTATCTGTATTTCTATATATAAACTAGCCCGAAATGCTCGATTAGATTCCAGCTTGTACCTCGCTTCCGGGTATCTGTTATTCTATATATAAACCAACCCGAACCCCTCGATTAGATTCCAGTCTGTAACTCACTCACGGATATCTGTTATTCTATATATATTCCCCCCGAACCACTCGATTAGATTCCAGTCTGCAACTCACTCCCGGATATCTGTTATTCTATATATAAACCACCTCGAAACTCTATATTAGATTCCAGTCAGTAACTCACTCAGCGGTAACTGTTATTCTATATATAAACCAACCCGCACCCCTCGATTAGATTCCAGTCTGTAACTCACTCCCGGGTATCTGTTATTCTATATATAAACCAATTTGTTCCGCTTGATTAGATTCCAGTCTGTAACTCACTCCCGGGTATCTGTTATTCTATAAATAAACCACACCGTACCCCTCGTTCCAGTCTGTAACTCACTCCCGGGTATCTGTTATCCTATATATAAACCAACCCCCGAACCCCTCGATGAGATTCCAGTCTGTAACTCACTCCTGGGTATGTGTTATTCTATATATAACCAATCCCGAACCCCTCGATTAGATTCCAGTCTGCAACTCACTCCCGGTTATCTGTTATTCTATATATAAACGCCCCGAACACCTCGATTAGATTCCAGTATGTAACTCACTCCCGGGTATCTGTTATTCTATATATAAACCACACAAACCCCTCGATTAGATTCCAGTCTGTAACTCACTCCCGGGTATCTGTTATTCTATATATAAACACCCCGAACGCCACAATTAGATTCCAGTCCGTAACTCACTCCCGGGTATCTGTAATTCTATATATAAACCACCCAAACCACTCTATTAGATTCCAGTCTGTAACTCACTCCCGGGTATCTGTTATTCTATATATAAACCACCCCGAAACTCTGGATTAGATTCCAGTCTGTAACTCACTCCGGGGTTTCTGTAATTCTATATATAAACCAACCCGAACCCCTCGATTAGATTCCAGTCTGTAACGCACTCCCGGGATCTGTTATTGTATATATAAACCCCCCAGAACCCCTCGATTAGATTCCAGTCTGTAACTCACTCCCGGGTATCTGTTATTCTGTATGTAAACCACCAAAACACCTCGATGAGATCCCAATCTGTAACTCACTCCCGGGTATCTCTTAATCTATAGATAAACCACCCCGAACCCCTCGATTAGATTCCAGTCTGTTACTCACTCCCGGGTATCTGTAATTCTATAATTAAACCACCCCGTACCCCTCGATCCAGTCTGTAACTCACTCCCGGGTATCTGCTACTCTATATATAAACCACCCCGATCCACTCGATTAGGTTCCAGTCTGTAACTCACGCCTGGGTATCGGTTATTCTATATATAAATCCCCCGAACCCCTCGATTAGATTCCAGTCTGTAACTCACTTTCACGTATCTGTTACTCTATATATAAACCACCCCAAACCCCTCGATTAGATTCCAGTCAGTAAGTCACTCCCAGGCACCTGATATTTTATATATATACCAGCCCGAACCCCTCGATTAGATTCCAGTCTGTAACTCACTCCCGGGTATCTGTTATTCTATATATAAACCCCAAAACGCCCCGATTAGATTCCAGTCTGTAACTCACACCTTGGTATCTGTTATTCTATATATAAACCACCTCGAGCCCCTCGATTAGATTCCAGTCTGTAACTCACTCCCGCGTATCTGTTATTCTATATATAAACCACCCAAAACACTCAATTAGATTCCAGTCTGTAACTCACTCCCGGGTATCTGTTATTCTATATATAAAACAACTCGAACCCCTCGATTAGATTCCAGTCTGTAACTCACTCCTGGGTATCTGCTATTCTATATATAAACCACCCCGAACCTCTTGATTAGATTCCAGTCTGTAACTCACTCCCGGATATCTGTTATTCTATATATAAACCACCCTGAACCCCTCGATTAGATTCCAATCTGTAACTCACTCCCGGGTATCGGTTATTCTATATATCAACCACCCCAAACCCCTCGATTAGATTCCAGTCTGTAACTCACTCCCAGGTATCTGTTATTCTATATATAAACCACCCCGCAAACCCCTTGATAAGATTCCAATCTGTAACTCACTCCCGCGTATCTGTTATTCTATATATGAACCACCCCGAACCCCTCGATTAGATTCCAATCTATAACTCACTCCCGGTTACCTGTTATTCTATATGTAAACCCCCAAAACTGCTCGATTAGATTCTAGTCTGTTACTCACTCCCGGGTGTCTGTTATTCTATACATAAATCCACCGAAGCCCTCGATTAGATTCTAGTCTGTAACTCACTCCCGGGTATCTGTTATTCTATATATAAAACCACAAACCCCTCGATTAGATTCCAGTCTGTAACTCACACCCGGTTATCTGTTATTCTATATATAAACCACCCCGAACCCCTCGATTAGATTCCAGTCTGTAACTCACTCCCGAGTATCTGTATTTCTATATATAAACTAGCCCGAAATGCTCGATTAGATTCCAGCTTGTACCTCGCTTCCGGGTATCTGTTATTCTATATATAAACCAACCCGAACCCCTCGATTAGATTCCAGTCTGTAACTCACTCACGGATATCTGTTATTCTATATATATTCCCCCCGAACCACTCGATTAGATTCCAGTCTGCAACTCACTCCCGGATATCTGTTATTCTATATATAAACCACCTCGAAACTCTATATTAGATTCCAGTCAGTAACTCACTCAGCGGTAACTGTTATTCTATATATAAACCAACCCGCACCCCTCGATTAGATTCCAGTCTGTAACTCACTCCCGGGTATCTGTTATTCTATATATAAACCAATTTGTTCCGCTTGATTAGATTCCAGTCTGTAACTCACTCCCGGGTATCTGTTATTCTATAAATAAACCACACCGTACCCCTCGTTCCAGTCTGTAACTCACTCCCGGGTATCTGTTATCCTATATATAAACCAACCCCCGAACCCCTCGATGAGATTCCAGTCTGTAACTCACTCCTGGGTATGTGTTATTCTATATATAACCAATCCCGAACCCCTCGATTAGATTCCAGTCTGCAACTCACTCCCGGTTATCTGTTATTCTATATATAAACGCCCCGAACACCTCGATTAGATTCCAGTATGTAACTCACTCCCGGGTATCTGTTATTCTATATATAAACCACACAAACCCCTCGATTAGATTCCAGTCTGTAACTCACTCCCGGGTATCTGTTATTCTATATATAAACACCCCGAACGCCACAATTAGATTCCAGTCCGTAACTCACTCCCGGGTATCTGTAATTCTATATATAAACCACCCAAACCACTCTATTAGATTCCAGTCTGTAACTCACTCCCGGGTATCTGTTATTCTATATATAAACCACCCCGAAACTCTGGATTAGATTCCAGTCTGTAACTCACTCCGGGGTTTCTGTAATTCTATATATAAACCAACCCGAACCCCTCGATTAGATTCCAGTCTGTAACGCACTCCCGGGATCTGTTATTGTATATATAAACCCCCCAGAACCCCTCGATTAGATTCCAGTCTGTAACTCACTCCCGGGTATCTGTTATTCTGTATGTAAACCACCAAAACACCTCGATGAGATCCCAATCTGTAACTCACTCCCGGGTATCTCTTAATCTATAGATAAACCACCCCGAACCCCTCGATTAGATTCCAGTCTGTTACTCACTCCCGGGTATCTGTAATTCTATAATTAAACCACCCCGTACCCCTCGATCCAGTCTGTAACTCACTCCCGGGTATCTGCTACTCTATATATAAACCACCCCGATCCACTCGATTAGGTTCCAGTCTGTAACTCACGCCTGGGTATCGGTTATTCTATATATAAATCCCCCGAACCCCTCGATTAGATTCCAGTCTGTAACTCACTTTCACGTATCTGTTACTCTATATATAAACCACCCCAAACCCCTCGATTAGATTCCAGTCAGTAAGTCACTCCCAGGCACCTGATATTTTATATATATACCAGCCCGAACCCCTCGATTAGATTCCAGTCTGTAACTCACTCCCGGGTATCTGTTATTCTATATATAAACCCCAAAACGCCCCGATTAGATTCCAGTCTGTAACTCACACCCTGGTATCTGTTATTCTATATATAAACCACCTCGAGCCCCTCGATTAGATTCCAGTCTGTAACTCACTCCCGCGTATCTGTTATTCTATATATAAACCACCCAAAACACTCAATTAGATTCCAGTCTGTAACTCACTCCCGGGTATCTGTTATTCTATATATAAAACAACTCGAACCCCTCGATTAGATTCCAGTCTGTAACTCACTCCTGGGTATCTGCTATTCTATATATAAACCACCCCGAACCTCTTGATTAGATTCCAGTCTGTAACTCACTCCCGGATATCTGTTATTCTATATATAAACCACCCTGAACCCCTCGATTAGATTCCAATCTGTAACTCACTCCCGGGTATCGGTTATTCTATATATCAACCACCCCAAACCCCTCGATTAGATTCCAGTCTGTAACTCACTCCCAGGTATCTGTTATTCTATATATAAACCACCCCGCAAACCCCTTGATAAGATTCCAATCTGTAACTCACTCCCGCGTATCTGTTATTCTATATATGAACCACCCCGAACCCCTCGATTAGATTCCAATCTATAACTCACTCCCGGTTACCTGTTATTCTATATGTAAACCCCCAAAACTGCTCGATTAGATTCTAGTCTGTTACTCACTCCCGGGTGTCTGTTATTCTATACATAAATCCACCGAAGCCCTCGATTAGATTCTAGTCTGTAACTCACTCCCGGGTATCTGTTATTCTATATATAAAACCACAAACCCCTCGATTAGATTCCAGTCTGTAACTCACACCCGGTTATCTGTTATTCTATATATAAACCACCCCGAACCCCTCGATTAGATTCCAGTCTGTAACTCACTCCCGAGTATCTGTATTTCTATATATAAACTAGCCCGAAATGCTCGATTAGATTCCAGCTTGTACCTCGCTTCCGGGTATCTGTTATTCTATATATAAACCAACCCGAACCCCTCGATTAGATTCCAGTCTGTAACTCACTCACGGATATCTGTTATTCTATATATATTCCCCCCGAACCACTCGATTAGATTCCAGTCTGCAACTCACTCCCGGATATCTGTTATTCTATATATAAACCACCTCGAAACTCTATATTAGATTCCAGTCAGTAACTCACTCAGCGGTAACTGTTATTCTATATATAAACCAACCCGCACCCCTCGATTAGATTCCAGTCTGTAACTCACTCCCGGGTATCTGTTATTCTATATATAAACCAATTTGTTCCGCTTGATTAGATTCCAGTCTGTAACTCACTCCCGGGTATCTGTTATTCTATAAATAAACCACACCGTACCCCTCGTTCCAGTCTGTAACTCACTCCCGGGTATCTGTTATCCTATATATAAACCAACCCCCGAACCCCTCGATGAGATTCCAGTCTGTAACTCACTCCTGGGTATGTGTTATTCTATATATAACCAATCCCGAACCCCTCGATTAGATTCCAGTCTGCAACTCACTCCCGGTTATCTGTTATTCTATATATAAACGCCCCGAACACCTCGATTAGATTCCAGTATGTAACTCACTCCCGGGTATCTGTTATTCTATATATAAACCACACAAACCCCTCGATTAGATTCCAGTCTGTAACTCACTCCCGGGTATCTGTTATTCTATATATAAACACCCCGAACGCCACAATTAGATTCCAGTCCGTAACTCACTCCCGGGTATCTGTAATTCTATATATAAACCACCCAAACCACTCTATTAGATTCCAGTCTGTAACTCACTCCCGGGTATCTGTTATTCTATATATAAACCACCCCGAAACTCTGGATTAGATTCCAGTCTGTAACTCACTCCGGGGTTTCTGTAATTCTATATATAAACCAACCCGAACCCCTCGATTAGATTCCAGTCTGTAACGCACTCCCGGGATCTGTTATTGTATATATAAACCCCCCAGAACCCCTCGATTAGATTCCAGTCTGTAACTCACTCCCGGGTATCTGTTATTCTGTATGTAAACCACCAAAACACCTCGATGAGATCCCAATCTGTAACTCACTCCCGGGTATCTCTTAATCTATAGATAAACCACCCCGAACCCCTCGATTAGATTCCAGTCTGTTACTCACTCCCGGGTATCTGTAATTCTATAATTAAACCACCCCGTACCCCTCGATCCAGTCTGTAACTCACTCCCGGGTATCTGCTACTCTATATATAAACCACCCCGATCCACTCGATTAGGTTCCAGTCTGTAACTCACGCCTGGGTATCGGTTATTCTATATATAAATCCCCCGAACCCCTCGATTAGATTCCAGTCTGTGACTCACTTTCACGTATCTGTTACTCTATATATAAACCACCCCAAACCCCTCGATTAGATTCCAGTCAGTAAGTCACTCCCAGGCACCTGATATTTTATATATATACCAGCCCGAACCCCTCGATTAGATTCCAGTCTGTAACTCACTCCCGGGTATCTGTTATTCTATATATAAACCCCAAAACGCCCCGATTAGATTCCAGTCTGTAACTCACACCCTGGTATCTGTTATTCTATATATAAACCACCTCGAGCCCCTCGATTAGATTCCAGTCTGTAACTCACTCCCGCGTATCTGTTATTCTATATATAAACCACCCAAAACACTCAATTAGATTCCAGTCTGTAACTCACTCCCGGGTATCTGTTATTCTATATATAAAACAACTCGAACCCCTCGATTAGATTCCAGTCTGTAACTCACTCCTGGGTATCTGCTATTCTATATATAAACCACCCCGAACCTCTTGATTAGATTCCAGTCTGTAACTCACTCCCGGATATCTGTTATTCTATATATAAACCACCCTGAACCCCTCGATTAGATTCCAATCTGTAACTCACTCCCGGGTATCGGTTATTCTATATATCAACCACCCCAAACCCCTCGATTAGATTCCAGTCTGTAACTCACTCCCAGGTATCTGTTATTCTATATATAAACCACCCCGCAAACCCCTTGATAAGATTCCAATCTGTAACTCACTCCCGCGTATCTGTTATTCTATATATGAACCACCCCGAACCCCTCGATTAGATTCCAATCTATAACTCACTCCCGGTTACCTGTTATTCTATATGTAAACCCCCAAAACTGCTCGATTAGATTCTAGTCTGTTACTCACTCCCGGGTGTCTGTTATTCTATACATAAATCCACCGAAGCCCTCGATTAGATTCTAGTCTGTAACTCACTCCCGGGTATCTGTTATTCTATATATAAAACCACAAACCCCTCGATTAGATTCCAGTCTGTAACTCACACCCGGTTATCTGTTATTCTATATATAAACCA
The DNA here is from genome assembly GCA_026770705.1 of Isurus oxyrinchus. Taxonomy (NCBI): domain Eukaryota; kingdom Metazoa; phylum Chordata; class Chondrichthyes; order Lamniformes; family Lamnidae; genus Isurus; species Isurus oxyrinchus. The sequence goes on from JANJGN010002909.1 coordinate 37,645, forward strand.
CCCCGAACCCCTCGATTAGATTCCAGTCTGTAACTCACTCCCGAGTATCTGTATTTCTATATATAAACTAGCCCGAAATGCTCGATTAGATTCCAGCTTGTACCTCGCTTCCGGGTATCTGTTATTCTATATATAAACCAACCCGAACCCCTCGATTAGATTCCAGTCTGTAACTCACTCACGGATATCTGTTATTCTATATATATTCCCCCCGAACCACTCGATTAGATTCCAGTCTGCAACTCACTCCCGGATATCTGTTATTCTATATATAAACCACCTCGAAACTCTATATTAGATTCCAGTCAGTAACTCACTCAGCGGTAACTGTTATTCTATATATAAACCAACCCGCACCCCTCGATTAGATTCCAGTCTGTAACTCACTCCCGGGTATCTGTTATTCTATATATAAACCAATTTGTTCCGCTTGATTAGATTCCAGTCTGTAACTCACTCCCGGGTATCTGTTATTCTATAAATAAACCACACCGTACCCCTCGTTCCAGTCTGTAACTCACTCCCGGGTATCTGTTATCCTATATATAAACCAACCCCCGAACCCCTCGATGAGATTCCAGTCTGTAACTCACTCCTGGGTATGTGTTATTCTATATATAACCAATCCCGAACCCCTCGATTAGATTCCAGTCTGCAACTCACTCCCGGTTATCTGTTATTCTATATATAAACGCCCCGAACACCTCGATTAGATTCCAGTATGTAACTCACTCCCGGGTATCTGTTATTCTATAAATACAGCACACCGTACCCCTCGTTCCAGTCTGTAACTTACTCCCAGGTATCTGTTATTTTATATATATACCACCCCGAATCCCTCGATTCGATTCCAGTCTGTAACTCACTCCCGGGTATCTGTTATTCTGTATATAAACCACCCAAACCACTCCATTAGATTCCAGTCTGTAGCTCACGCCCGGGTATCTGTTATTCTATATATAAACCACCCAAACCACTCCATTAGATTCCAGTCCGTAACTCACTCCCGGGTGTCTGTTATTCTATATATAAATCCACCGAAGCCCTCGATTAGATTCCAGTCTGTAACTCACTCCCGGGTATCTGTTATTCTATATATAAACCACCCCGAGCTCCTCGATTAGATTCCAGTCTGTAACTCACTCCCGGGTATCTGTTATTCTATATATAAACCACCCCGAGCTCCTCGATTAGATTCCAGTCTGTAACTCACTCCCGGGTAGCTGTTATTCTGTATATAAACCACTCCGATCCCCTCGATTAGATTCTAGTCTGTAACTCACTTTCAGGTATCTGTTATTCTATATATAAAGCCCACAAATCCCTCGATTAGATTCCAGTCTGTAACTCACTCCCGGGTATCTGTTATTCTATATACAAACCACCCCGAACCCCTCGATTAGATTCCAGTCTGTAACTCACTCCCGGGTATCTGTATTTCTATATATAAACTAGCCCGAAATGCTCGATTAGATTCCAGCTTGTACCTCACTTCCGGGTATCTGTTATTCTATATATAAACCAACCCGAACCCCTCGATTAGATTCCAGTCTGTAACTCACTCACGGACATCTGTTATTCTATATATATTCCCCCCGAACCACTCGATTAGATTCCAGTCTGCAACTCACTCCCGGGTATCTGTTATTCTATATATAAACCACCTCGAAACTCTATATTAGATTCCAGTCAGTAACTCACTCAGCGGTAACTGTTATTCTATATATAAACCAACCCGCACCCCTCGATTAGATTCCAGTCTGTAACTCACTCCCGGGTATCTGTTATTCTATATATAAACCAATTTGTTCCGCTTGATTAGATTCCAGTCTGTAACTCACTCCCGGGTATCTGTTATTCTACAAATAAACCACCCCGAACCCCTCGATTAGATTCCAGTCTGTAACCCGCTCCCGGATACCTGTTATTCTATATATAAACCACACAAACCCCTCAATTAGATTCCAGTCTGTAACTCACACCCGGGTATCTGTTATTCGAAATATAAACCCCACAAACCTCTCGATTAGATTCCAGTCTGTAACTCACTCCCGGGTGTCTGTTATTCTATATCTTAACTCCCCGAACCCCTCGATTAGATTCCTGACTATAAAGCACTCCCGGGTATCTGTTATTCTATATATAAATCAACCTGAACACCTCGATTAGATTCCAATCTGTAGCTCACTCCCGGATACCTGTTATTCAATATATAAACCCCCAAAACCGCTCGATTAGATTCTAGTCTGTAACTCACTTTCAGGTATCTGTTATTCTATATATAAAACCACAAACCCCTCGATTAGATTCCAGTCTGTAACTCACACCCGGGTTTCTGTTATTCTATATATAAACCACCCTGAACCCCTCGATTAGATTCCAGTCTGTAACTCACTCCCGGGTATCTCTAATTCTATACATAAACCCCCCCGAACCCATCGATTAGATTCCAGTCTGTAACTCACTCCCAGGTATCTGTTTTTCTATATATAAACCCCCCGAAACCCTCGATTAGATTCCAGTCTGTAACTCACTCCCGGGTATCTGTTTTTCTGCATATAAACCACCCAAACCACTCAATTAGATTCCAGTCTGTAACTCACTCCCGGGTATCTGTTATTCTATATATAAATCACCCCGAAACTCTATATTAGATTCCAGTCAGTAACTCACTCAGGGATAACTGTTATTCTATATATAAACCAACCCGCATCCCTCGATTAGATTCCAGTCTGTAACTCACTCCCGGGTATCTGTTATTCTGTATATAAACCCCACAAACTCCTCGATTAGATTCCAGTCTGTAACTCACACCCGGATATCTGTTATTCTGTATATAAACCACCTTGAACACCTCGATTAGATACCAGTCTGTAACTCACTCCAGGTTATCAGTTATTCTATATATAAATGCCCCAAACCCCTCGATTAGATTCCAGTCTGTAACTCACTCCCGGGTATCAGTTATTCTATATATAAATGCCCCAAACCCCTCAATTAGATTCCAGTCAGTACCTCACTCCCAGGTATCTGTTATTCTATACATAAACCACCCCGAACCCCTCGATTAGATTCCAGTCTGTAACCCGCTCCCGGATACCTGTTATTCTAAATATAAACCACACAAACCCCTCAATTAGATTCCAGTCTGTAACTCACACCCGGGTATCTGTTATTCTATATATAAACCCCACAAACCTCTCGATTAGATTCCAGTCTGTAACTCACACCCGGGTATCTGTTATTCTATATATAAACCACACAAACCCCTCAATTAGATTCCAGTCTGTAACTCACTCCCGGGTATCTGTTATTCTATATATAAACTCCCCGAACCCCTCGATTAGATTCCTGACTATAACGCACTCCCGGGTATCTGTTATTCTATATATAAATCAACCTGAACCCCTCGATTAGATTCCAGTCTGTAGCTCACTCCCGGATACCTGTTATTCAATATATAACCCCCAAAACCGCTCGATTAGATTCTAGTCTGTAACTCACTTTCAGGTATCTGTTATTCTATATATAAACCCCACAAACCCCTCGATTAGATTCCAGTCTGTAACTCACACCCGGGTTTCTGTTATTCTATATATAAACCACCCTGAACCCCTGGATTAGATTCCAGTCTGTAACTCACTCCCGGGTATCTGTAATTCTATACATAAACCCCCCCGAACCCATCGATTAGATTCCAGTCTGTAACTCACTCCCAGGTATCTGTTATTCTATATATAAACCACCCCGAACCCCTCGATTAGATTCCAGTCTGTAACCCGCTCCCGGGTATCTGTTTTTCTGTATATAAACCACCCAAACCACTCAATTAGATTCCAGTCTGTAACTCACTCCCGGGTATCTGTTATTCTATATATAAATCACCCCGAAACTCTCGATTAGATTCCAGTCTGTAACCCGCTCCCGGGTATCTGTTTTTCTGTATATAAACCACCCAAACCACTCAATTAGATTCCAGTCTGTAACTCACTCCCGGGTATCTGTTATTCTATATATAAATCACCCCGAAACTCTATATTAGATTCCAGTCAGTAACTCACTCAGGGGTAACTGTTATTCTATATATAAACCAACCCGCATCCCTCGATTAGATTCCAGTCTGTAACTCACTCCCGGGTATCTGTTATTCTATATATAAACCACCCTGAAACCCTCGATTAGATTCCAGTCTGTAACTCAATCCCGGGAATCTGTTATTCTATATATATACCAAATTGAACCCCTCGATTAGATTCCAGTCTGTAACTCACTCCCGGGTATCTGTTATTTTATATATATACCACCCCGAACCCCTCGATTAGATTCCAATCTGTAACTCACTCCCGGATACCTGTTATTCTATATATAAACCCCCCGAACCCCTCGATTAGATTCTAGTCTGTAAATCACTTTCAGGTATCTGTTATTCTATTACTAAACCACCCCAAACCCCTCCATTAGATTCCAGTATGTAACTCACTCACAGGCACCTGTTATTTTATATATATACCACCCAGAACCCCTCGATTAGTTTCCAGTCTGTAACTCACTCCCGGGTATCTGTTATTCTGTATATAAACCACCCTGAACCCCTCGATTAGATTCCAATCTGTAACTCACTCCCGGGTATCAGTTATTCTATATATAAATGCCCCAAACCCCTCAATTAGATTCCAGTCTGTACCTCACTCCCAGGTATCTGTTATTCTATACATAAACCACCCCGAACCCCTCGATTAGATTCCAGTCTGTAACCCGCTCCCGGATACCTGTTATTCTATATATAAACCACCAAAACTGCTCGATTAGATTTTAGTCTGTAGCTCTCTTTCAGGTATCTGTTATTCTATACATAAACCACCCCAAACCCCTCGATTAGATTCCAGTCTGTAACTCACTCCCAGGCACCTGTTATTTTATATATAAACCACCCCAAACCCCTCGATTAGATTCCAGTCTGTAACTCACTCCCGGGTATCTGTTATTTTATATATAAACCACACAAACCCCTCAATTAGATTCCAGTCTGTAACTCACACCCGGGTATCTGTTATACTATATATAAACCACCCAAACCCCTCGATTAGATTCCAGTCTGTAACTCACTCCCGGGTATTTGTTATTCTATATATAAATCACACAAACCCCTCAATTAGATTCCAGTCTGTAACTCACTCCCGGGTATCTGTTATTCTATATATAAACTCCCCGAACCGCTCGATTAGATTCCTGACTATAACTCACTCCCGGGTATCTGTTATTCTATATATAAATCAACCTGAACCCCTCGATTAGATTCCAGTCTGTAGCTCACTCCCGGATACCTGTTATTCAATATATAAACCCCCAAAACCGCTCGATTAGATTCTAGTCTGTAACTCACTTTCAGGTATCTGTTATTCTATATATAAAGCCCACAAACCCCTCGATTAGATTCCAGTCTGTAACTCACTCCCGGGTTTCTGTTATTCTATATATAAACCACCCGAACCCCTCGATTAGATTCCAGTCTGTAACTCACTCCCGGGTATCTGTAATTCTATACATAAACCCCCCCGAACCCCTCGATTAGATTCCAGTCTGTAACTCACTCCCGGGTATTTGTTTTTCTGTATATAAACCATCTGTAACTCACTCCCGGGTATCTGTTATTCTATATATAAACCACCCCGAAACTCTATATTAGATTCCAGTCAGTAACTCACTCAGGGGTAACTGTTATTCTATACATAAACCAACCCGCATCCCTCGATTAGATTCCAGTCTGTTACTCACTCCCGGGTATCTGTTATTCTATATATAAACCACCCCGAAACCCTCGATTAGATTCCAATCTGTAACTCACTCCCGGATACCTGTTATTCTATATATAAACCCCCCGAACCCCTCGATTAGATTCTAGTCTGTAAATCACTTTCAGGTATCTGTTATTCTATTACTAAACCACCCCAAACCCCTCCATTCGATTCCAGTATGTAACTCACTCACAGGCACCTGTTATTTTATATATATACCACCCCGAACCCCTCGATTAGATTCCAGTCTGTAACTCACTCCCAGTTATCTGTTATTTTATATATAAACCCCACAAACCCCTCAATTAGATTCCAGCCTGTAACTCTCTCCCGGGTATCTGTTATTCTGTATATAAACCCCACAAAACCCTCGATTAGATTCCAGTTTGTAACTCACACCCGGGTATCTGTTATTCTGTATATAAACCACCCTGAACCCCTCGATTAGATTCCAATCTGTAACTCACTCCCGGGTATCGGTTATTCTATATATAAATGCCCCAAACCCCTCGATTAGATTCCAGTCTGTACCTCACTCCCAGGTATCTGTTATTCTATATATAAACCACCCCGAATCCCTCGATTAGATTCTAGTCTGTAACTCACTCCCGGATACCTGTTATTCTATATATAAACCCCCAAAACTGCTCGATTAGATTCTAGTCTGTAACTCTCTTTCAGGTATCTGTTATTCTATACATAAACCACCCCAAACCGCTCGATGAGATTTCTGTCTGTAACTCACTCCCGGGTATCTGTTATTTTATATATAAACCCCACAAACCCCTCAATTAGATTCCAGTCTGTAACTCACACCCGGGTATCTGTTATTCTATATATAAACCACCCAAACCCGTCGATTAGATTCCAGTCTGTAACTCACTCCCGGGTATCTGTTATTTTATATATAAACCCCACAAATCCCTCAATTAGATTCCAGTCTGTAACTCACACACGGGTATCTGTTATTCTATATATAAACCCCACCGAACCCCTTGATTAGATTCCAGTCTGTAACTCACTCCCAGGTATCTGATATTCTATATATAAACCACCCCGAACCCCTCGATTAGATTCCAGTCTGTAACTCACTCCCGGGTATCTGTTATTCTATATATAAACCCCCACAAACCCCTCGATTAGATTCCAGTCTGTAACTCACTCCCGGGTATCTGATATTCTATATATAAACCACCCCGAACCCCTCGATTAGATTCCAGTCTGTAACTCACTCCCAGGTATCTGTTATTCTATATATAAACCACCCCGACCCCCTCCATTAGATTCCAGTCTGTAACTCACTCCCGGGTATCTGTTATTCTATATATAAACCACCTCGAACCCCTCGATTAGATTCCAGTCTGTAACTCCCTCCCGGGTATCTGTTATTCTATATATAAACCACCCCGAACCCCTCGATTAGATTCCAGTCTGTAACTCCCTCCCGGGTATCTGTTATTCTATATATAAACCACCCCGAACCCCTCGATTAGATTCCAGTCTGTAACTCACTCCCGGGTATCTGTTATTCTATATATAAACCACCCCGAACCCCTCGATTAGATTCCAGTCTGTAACTCACTCCCGGGTATCTGTTATTCTATATATAAACCCCCCGAACCCCTCGATTAGATTCCAGGCTGCACGTCACTTGTCTGTTTTACAGGCGTTCGCCCTGTTAGTGTGGGTGCAGCTGACATGGAATCGCTGCGCTGAGAGAAGGAAATCCGCCCTCCTTCCCCGGTCTGGCCTCCTTGTGCCTCTTCACCCGCCCGTCTGAGACATTCTAACAAGGCATGGTGCCAGACCAGCCCGCGTTCTGCAGTGCTTCAAGGAGGACGCTCGGCACCGCCCCATCGAGGGGTAGTTAGGGCTGGGCCGTAAACGCTGGGCCCAGCCAGCGTCGCCCGCATCCCATGCCCATTGGCCGATGGTTGGGGATGCGGGGGGGGGGGGGGGGAGGTGCGGGGTGGGGGTTGGGGGCGGTCAGTCTGGGTGGAGCAGCAAACCTTCCACCACCGGCCGCTCGCAGGCGATCCGGAGCCAGGGGTCTGTCCCCCACTCCGTACCGGAAGCCGGCCTCGCGCCGCTGATTTCCGCTTCCGAGTCGCCTCAGCTTGGCGGGTGACATCACCACCTCCGCCGAGTGAGACGGGAGGTTGGGGGGGGTGGTGGCGAGGAGCAGAACCTGCGGACAGAACGGAGGGGCTCCCCTGTTTCCCCACCCACCACCTCCTCCCCCCACCCCCCCCCCGCCCCCCAACCCCGGCACCCGCACTCCCACCTTAGGTCGTCCCGGAGGCTCCCCCCCACACCCCACCAAACCCCCCACCCCCCCAACACCCACCTCGCTCTTCCTCCAAATAGTGGCCGTGGGATCTTTCACCCCCGCCCGAGAGCGCGGACCGGGGTCTGGGGTTAACGTCAGTCAGTGGGAGTGGATGCAGAATGGGTGTTTCACTCATCCGTCCAGACTGATCATTTTCATCTCTTGTTCCCCACACCAGCGGAGTTCCTGGGGAGGGAGGAGGGTGAATTGTCGCTCCCTCTCCTGTCACAGAGCTGGGCTGGAGCTGCTAGGTAACTGTGCACAGACGGTCGCATTGAGAAGTGTTGGCAGACAGCCGCTCTCACTCCGTGGCCCAGTGCGAGCCTCCAGCCCCCAGCCTCCAGCCTCCAGCCCCCAGCCCCCAGCCCCCAGCCCCCAGCCTCCAGCCTCCAGCCCCCAGCCTCCAGCCTCCAGCCCCCAGCCTCCAGCCTCCAGCCCCCAGCCTCCAGCCTCCAGCCCCCAGCCCCCAGCCACCAGCCCCCAGCCCCCAGCCTCCAGCCTCCAGCCTCCAGCCCCCAGCCCCCAGCCTCCAGCCTCCAGCCCCCAGCCCCCAGCCCCCAGCCTCCAGCCCCCAGTCCCCAGCCCCCAGCCTCCAGCCCCCAGCCCCCAGGCCCCAGCCCCCAGCCCCCAGCCCCCAGCCCCCAGCCTCCAGCCTCCAGCCTCCAGCAGGTGTCGTTCTGTGAGAACCAGGTCTCCGCAGTCACCCCGGACCCTGAATGCAGCCCCGTTGTCAGTCAGACTGTGGGAGGAGGGATGGAGGTGGGGGACAGGACAACAACTCACACACACCCTCACACACAGCCTCACACACACTGACACACACTGACAGACACACACCCTCACACACACTGACACACACACACACCCACGCAAACACACTCTCACACACACTGACACACACTCACCCTCACACACACTGACAGACACACACCCTCACACATACTGACACACACACTCACCCTCACACACACTGACATACACACACCCTCACACACACTGACACACACACACACCCACGCAAACACACTCTCACACACACTGACACACACGCACCCTCACACACCCTCACACATACCCGTACACACACTGACAGACACATCGCCCTCACACACACCCTCACACACACTGACACACACACACCCTCACATACACTGACACACACCCTCACACATAACCTTACACATATTGATAGACACACACCCTCAAACACACCCTTACAAACATTGACAGACACACACTGACACACTTACCCTTACACACACTGACAGACACACACCCTCACACACACTGACACACACACACCCTCACACACACTGACAGACACACACCCTCACACACACTAACACACGCACCCTCACACACACTGACACACACACACCCTCACACATACCCGTACACACACTGACAGACACATCGCCCTCACACACACTGACACACGCACACTCTCACATACACTGACAGACACACACCCTGACACATAACCTTACACATATTGACAGACACACACCCTCACACACACCCTTACACACATTGACAGACACACACCATCACACACACTCTCACACACACTGACAGACACATCGCCCTCACACACACTGACAGACACATCGCCCTCACACACACCGTCACACACACATCCTCATGCATACTGACACACACACAAACACCCACACAAACACACTCTAACACAGACTGACACACACACACCTTCACACACACTGACAACACACACCCTCACACACACCCTTACACACACTGACAGACACACACCGACAAACACACACAATCACACACACCTTCACACATACCCTTAAACACACTGACAGACACACACCCTCACACACACTGACACACACACCCTTACACACACTGACACACACAGACACACTAACACACACACACCCACACCCACACAAACACATGTTCACACACACCCTTACATGCACACACCCTCACACACACCCACACACACACTCACACACACTGACATACACACTCACACACACACTGACAAACACACAAACCCTTACACACACTGACAAATACATCGCCCTCACACGCACACATTCACACACACTGACATACACACACCCTCACACATTGACACACACACAAACACTCATACACACACTGACAGACACACACCCTCAAACACAAACTCTCACACACACATTCTCACACACACTCAGACACACACCCTTACACACACTGACAGAGGGAGCTTTACTCTGTATCTAACCCCGCACTGTACCTGTCCTGGGAGTGTTTGATGGGGACAGTGTAGAGGGAGGTTTACTCTGTATCTAACCCCGTGCTGTACCTGTCCTGGGCGTGTTTGATGGGGACAGTGTAGAGGGAGCTTTACTCTGTATGTAACCCCGTGCTGTTCCTGTCCTGGGAGTGTTTGATGGGTACAGTGTAGAGGGAGCTTTACTCTGTATCTAACACCGTGCTGTACCTGTCCTGGGAGTGTTTGATGGGGACAGTGTAGAGGGAGCTTTACTCTGTATCTAACCCCGTGCTGTACCTGTCCTGGGAGTGTTTGATGGGGACGGTGTAGAGGGAGCTTTTCTCTGTATCTAACCCCGTGCTGTACCTGTCCTGGGAGTGTTTCATGGGGACAGTGTAGAGTGAGATTTACTCTGTATCTAACCCCGTGTTTCACCTGTCCTGGGAGTGTCTGATGGGGACGGTGTAGAGGGAGCTTTACTCTGTATCTAACCCCGTGCTGTCCCTGTCCTGGGAGTGTTTGATGCGAACAGTGTAGAGGGAGCTTTACTCTGTATCTAACCCCGTGCTATAACGTTCCTGGGCAGTGTTTTGATGGGGACAGTGTACAGGGAGATTTACTCTGTATCTAACCCTGTGCTGTACCTGTCCTGGGACTGTTTGATGGGGACAGTGTAGAGGGAGTTTTACTCTGTATCTAACGCCGTGCTGTACCTGTCCTGGGACTGTTTGATGGGGCACGGTGTAGAGGGAGCTTTACTCTGTATCTAACCCCGTGCTGTACCTGTCCTGGGAGTGTTTGATGGGGACGGTGTAGAGGGAGCTTTACTCTGTATCTAACCCCGTGCTGTACCTGCCCTGGGAGTTTTTGATGGGGACAGTGTAGAGGGAGCTTTACCTCTGTATCTAACCCCGTGCTGTACCTGTCCTGGGAGTGTTTGATGGGGACAGTGTAGAGGGAGATTTACTCTGTATCTAACCCTGTGCTGTACCTGCCATGGGGACTGTTTGATGGGGACAGTGTAGAGGGAGATTTACTCTGTATCTAACCCCGTGCTGTACCTGTCCTGGGAGTGTTTGATGGGGACAGTGTAGAGGGGAGCTTTACTCTGTATCTAACCCCGTGCACTACCTGTCCTGGGAGTGTTTGATGGGGACAGTGTAGAGGGAGATTTACTCTGTATCTAACACCGTGCTGTACCTGTCCTGGGAGTGTTTGATGGGGACAGTGTAGAGGGAGCTTTACTCTGTATCTAACCCCGTGCACTACCTGTCCTGGGAGTGTTTGATGGGGACAGTGTAGAGGGAGCTTTACTCTGTTATCTAACCCCCGTGCTGTACCTGTCCTGGGAGTGTGTGATGGGGACAGTGTAGAGGGAGATTTACTCTGTATCTAACACCGTGCTGTACCTGTCCTGGGAGTGTTTGATGGGGACAGTGTAGAGGGATCTTACTCTGTATCTAACCCCGTGCTGTACCTGGTCCTGGGGAGTGTGTGATGGGGACAGTGTAGAGGGAGATTTACTCTGTATCTAACACCGTGCTGTACCTGTCCTGGGAGTGTTAGATGGGGACAGTGTAGAGGGAGCTTTACTCTGTATCTAACCCCGTGCTGTACCTGTCCTGGGAGTGTTTGATGGGGACAGTGTAGAGGGAGATTTACTCTGTATCTAACACCGTGCTGTACCTGTCCTGGAAGTGTTTGATGGGGACAGTGTAGAGGGAGCTTTACTCTGTATCTAACCCCCGTGCTGTACCTGTCCTGGGAGTGTTTGATGGGGACAGTGTAGAGGGATCTTACTCTGTATCTAACCCCCGTGCTGTACCTGTCCTGGGAGTGTGTGATGCGGGGACAGTGTAGAGGGAGATTTACGTCTGTATCTAACACCGTGCTGTACCTGTCCTGGGAGTGTTAGATGGGGACGGTGCAGAGGGAGCTTTACTCTGTATCTAACCCCGTGCTGTACCTGTCCTGGGAGTGTGTGATGGGGACAGTGTAGAGG